>JXSR01S032149.1:3201-19405 GCA_000969725.1 Ophiothrix spiculata | reverse complement strand
TGTACAGTATCATATACATACCCTTTTATGATTTGGGAAAAATTATTTTTAAAATGCAACTCAGAATTAATAATGGGCTAGAAAACTGCCTCAATATGAAATTCCATCCTTCTTGCAAATGTTCTGGAATAGTTATAGCTTAAAAGCAATCTGTAGTCAAAGCAGCTGGTGTATTTTTATACTCAAATCTGTAGTAAAAGTGCAAATTTATAATTTATTTTTATTCTCAGATATTATCAGGTTTTTTTCTATCATGAAATTAATATCTTATTTTAATTTATATTATTTTTTATATTATTTTATTTGATGTAGTGAATATAAACCGCAGTGACAATCTTTGTATTTGAAATGGTTGAGGGATTTATTGTAAAATAGTCATAGTAGTAATTAAATGTATGTGTTTTATGTAGCTTTTCAAGCTAATTTCATCTTAATTGTAAATTTTGTATAAAATACTATATATATATACATTGTCAAAAGAGGTTTTGCACTCAGAAAGTCTTTGAAATACACGGGTCAATCACACCAAAGTTGAACAATGTAACTTCTCCATGGGGCTCAACAGTCAATTCTGCACCATTGGTTCACATTTATGAACAGGTTATTATATTATTTGAAAATAAGCTTACTACTTACAAGGCTTACTTTATAGCCACTGATTTAAAGAAATATAATATATATACCTGTAAAGTATTGCTAACTGAGCACTGACCATTCACGTTTTGCACAGTTATCAACAGTACATATTTAAATGCATCTTGAAAGTACCGCAAAGTGCGCGAATGACCATATTCCTAAGTTGTGCACATGACATCACCTGCGCACCAAGTTGTAATACAGTCAACTGCGCAGAAATTCCCGTATTTGCAGTACTTTCAAGATGCAGTAGAAAGTGGTCTATTAATACTATTTGCATCCGTTTTGAATGTTCTCCTTATAATCACATGTAAGCTTGGCATGCTAAAGGGAAATGCAGTTATTGTAATGTGTTTCTGATGGTGTGAAGTGATGTACCTTAGAGGAAAAGCAAACATCATAAGTGTTATTTGGAAATACTTGTACAGGCCTTAGGCTCGATGGAGTAGAGAGCTTTTCCACAACTTAAAACACTGGTGGTTTTGTACATTGTCCAACTCAAAAGTAAGAGCTTTCCTGGTAATATGAACTTCTACAGATGAAGAACACATTATTTGGTAAATGTATATAGGGCATAGATTTATCGAGATATGATATGATCATTTAGGTGAAAATTGAATAATGGTGTCATTAATCAAAAATGTGATGACTCACCCTGAAAAGGTGGACTTTGCGACAGAACACTTTTCAAGAAACTGGTAAAAATTGGCAGCAAAAAATAAAGAAAATAATTAGAATTTCTAACAGATTTTCTGTTGTAAAATTTGATCGCCTTGATCAATTTCAACAAGTAGAAAATGCTGTAACAGATGAAATGATAAAATCAAAATTGATATGAGTCCCCCCTTTCAGGGTGAGCCATCAAAATGTTAAACACTGTAAATAGACATAGGTTTCACATTGCAAAAATCATCCTGGTGTGTGTTGATTCTGTGTGTGCTTTTAGTTTAAATATAAATATATTTTATATGCAAGTTGATAAAACCATTTTGTTAAGTGCACATCTGAAGTTCATTTATAAGCAATAAGTATGAAAATTTAACATTTCAACCAAACCCATAATTGTATTTGGAAGCAGCTGCCTAACACAAAAATGTAACATAAATGTGTAGCTATCTCAAAACGTTTGTGAAGTTTTTTCATATTTACACATTATCTTTATTTTCAACTACAAAAAAAGAAATGAAGATCGTGGTCACAAAGTGCTAGCAAAACAGATGTGTACTTATAGTTTACTTACTAGTTTATTTGGATTGTGTTGAGTAATCATATGATTTTAATTCACTGCTCCAAATCCAAAAGAATGGAGTAAAAATACTCACATTTTTGGTGACGATTCATTGCTAATTTCTCAATGCTGATGTCTTGGACGTAGAAGGCGTCGAGAGAAACAGCTGGCCTATGTAAATCACATCTTGACCATCTGTTTCTCTCGACACCCTCTACGCCAAAATGTCAGCGTTGAGAGATAAACAAAGTTGCCAGTCTGAGGGAGCTGCTAGATTAGCAATGAAATATCACAACAAATTTGAGTATTTTTAAGATTCTCAATTCTGTTGGATTTGGAACAATGAATTAAAATCATATTTTATTTTATATTTTTTGTTTGTTTATTTGTCCCATTTCATGCATAATTTGTTTAAAGCTACAGCACATTTGTCGTACTTGAGACAGTGGAAAGCATGAGATTTGTAGCAAATACTGATATGTATTGATCTTTTATGCATGAGTCACACATTCTTTAAAATGCACTGATGAAATGTTTCTAAATACGAGTTATCAGTGTACTTTAAAATTCCAATATTGTACGCGTTTTTCCAGATTCTGATTTGCATCACCTTTTTATTAAGCTGCAAAAGTATGAGATATTCCTATTGCTCCTGAATATGGAGAATGTAAAGTACATTTTAACTTGTTTTTTAGCAAGTAAGATCTGCTGTAATGTCTACATGCAAAACATGATGCATACTACATCAGAATTTTGAACAAGTGGCATGAATTGTAAAAGTTCATGTTGAAAGAATTTTATCTGTCTTAGAAAAAGATGAACTTTCTTGTCTTGCCACTATGAAATTTGATCTTCAAATAATATAATTTTGATTGCTGAATGTACAAATGAGTGAAATTCATACATTAATTCAAGTCCAAATAAAATTGAGTTGATATACTCACATTTTTTCATAGTCATGGACCCCGGGCTTTGACAGCGAATCACACACTTGTACCAGGCATCTCAAGGCACCCCTGTTGAAATGCTAAAAGGGCAAACAGATGTGTAACATGGATAAAGAGCATCACAAACCATTAGGGTCAGTATGTGTTGTGAAACTCCTAAACATGTAATGTATTGTGAGAACAACCAATCAGAACCATGCATTCTAGCATAAAACTAAAAAGGAGCCGTTAACAATGAGATGTAAAAATTTCTACCAACATGTTGTGGCAATACCTTCTGATGTGTTGTAAACTAATCAAAATATATTCAAGCAATTACCAAAAAGCTTTGATAGCCATATGCAACAGGTACAATATTGATCAAAAGGTATGACATTAAAAGACATTCCGTGAGTGGTTGAAACATTTTATTCAGTTGACAGCGCATTGTGCAAGGGGTAATAATGTGTTGCCTCAATGCGTTGTGGAATTTTGTTATGGAAATTCAACTACGCATTGTAGAAGTTTTTACGATGTTTTTGATGGCATTTTAAATTAAATGCTAGAATTAAAACTTGATTGGTTGTGTTCACAATGCATTTACAAACTTGATTGGTTGTTTTCACAACACATTGTCAAATGTTGGCAACGCATTGTGGAATATTGACAACGCATTATGGCAATACGTTATAACCCTAACTGCTTGCGATAGACAGGGCCTATACGTTTTGAATCACATCTATGATCAATTGTTTCTCTCATCCCTTCTACACCGAAGATGCCAGCATTGAGTTATAAACAAAATTGCCAGTCATGAAGCTGCCAGAGTATTATTAAAACATCACTAAAAATGAGTATATTTACTCAATTTGCTTTGGATTTGAAACTATGAATTTCACTCATATACCATGGAATTTGTATGTTAAAATTTGTGTTGTAGAATGGGGAAACATTTTGAGGAACACAAAAAAATCCTTGAAGCTATAATATGTATTTTGTGTCTCATATTTGTTTTAATTTGTATGATTGTATCATTTTCTTCATATTTTTGATAGATTTGGTACTATTTGATTGTAATTCAATCACTAAATTTGTATGACAAATATGTATCAAAAATGCTATTTGATTTCATGTACTTGGGTACTTAAAAATCATGGTTAGTGATTTATTATGCAGAAAATAGAATGAAATGATTATAGAAGGGATGAGAATTGGGTAAGTGTTATACAGGGACTAGCCTAGATTTCATTTAGAATAGAAAACCTATGAAAAACCTTTAGAGCTTAAAAATGTATTCAAATCAAGAGAAACTAGAATCCTTATAAAATACAGTTTATACTTCTTTGGCACCCCAAGACGTCTTGAATTTTTACATTTTTTAATGATTTTTCCAAAAATTAATAAAAACAGTGGGTATCATCGAGAATGTATTAACTTTATTTTGAAGTGGGTATCATGTTTATAAAGATTGATCAGGAATGAAAAATCTTGGGTAGTCCCTCTAACTTGTCAGGTAAACAGACAACAGCTTTTCTCCAAATTTGCTGTAAATATCTGATTAAACATTATACTCAACTGTATAAATAGTTGTGAAATATCTTATATCTTTATAAAATTGATATGAAGTATTTTTCAACTGTAATTTTTGAGACTAACCATGAAATAGTTGATTTTGTTTTGTATCATGAGACACATCTGGAAATGCATCTTGGATGGAGTGTGAATAAAATCAATAAGCACTTCCACCAAAATTATAACCAAAATCTCAATGGGAAAATAGTATTCAAACTACAGTGGAACCTTGTTAACACAAAATCTCTGGGGCCAAAGAATTTAGTTTTGTTATCAGGATTTTGTGTTATCCAACTGATTTCACGTAGGAAATCAATACTTGGGACCCAACAAACATTTTGTGTTATCAGGGTTTTTGTGTTAACAGATTTCGTGTTAACGAGGTTCCACTGTAGTATTTTTCTAACTGGCATTCCAAGAAGTGTTCCTTATTTATTACATTTTCATATCTATTTTATTTTTATTTTTTTATAAAATTATGTTCTTTTTTAAGATATTCAGTTTGTGTGTAAAAAATGAACAAATGTGATGGAAGCACATCAAAAGGGAGACTTAATTTGATATGTTTTTAAGATAGATGAGATAACAATAATAAGATTAATAAGATTGAATTTTTTCTTGATTATTTATAGCTTAAGAGTACAAATACTTAACCAATAATTGTCTTCCACTGTTAGATCATCCCCAGTGATATGCTGCATCACAATTTTGGAGGGTTCAAACCACAAAATAGAGGACCTACATGTTTTGATCCATTTGTACCAAAGAATTTGGACAACAGTCCTAGTAGACTATTCAACAAAATTGTGTAATTAATCTACTGATAACATTGTATTTGTAATGGGTGAGACAATCTCGAAATGGCACATAATTTGCGGTTATAATTTTGCATGATTTGAACAGTCCACTATATTTTCCCTGGAGGATAATATGTGCAGGGTCTCTTTTTATCGTTTTGCCCAGGAGAGAGTGCATTTGTTCATTATGCATGGGAAGGTTTATGTTTAGCGTGGCAAAAATTTGAAAAATTTTATGTTTTTCTGGCTAATTAAAAACAAGAGAAGACTGTTGTTTTTTTTGGTTACTTTTTATAAATACACATTATAATAATTTTATAATTATAAAATTATAGACTATCCTTGATTAGGGTATGATTCTTTGCTAAATTTGAAAAATCCTAATTTAGGGTATGTCTTGGTTTAGGATAGCTTTTTGAGTCGATCCCAAATCCTGATTTAAGGTCAAATTTTAGGGCACGATTCAAAGTATATAAAAAGCACTTGGTGCTCTCATATGTGTACCGCCGCGGCAAAAGGCTCCAGTTGTCGGCTCGTACATGTTGCTCCTTGTAGCATATCTGATGTATGGTATTTGTATACATTAGATATGCTACAATGAGCAACATGTAGGAGTCGACAACTGGACCCTTTTGCCGCGGCGGTACATATATATGTAAAAAGTAAATGGCAAGAACGTTTGCTTTGATAAAAGCATATGGGTTACCAAATTGATTGGTATAAAAGCATACATTCACATAACAGTACAATATTATATCATGGCAGTGTGTATGCTTATAATGAAAAAAAAGTCTTTAAAACAATTTGTATATATATTGATATAATAACAAGTATGGTCATTGTTTCAGATGAAGTCATAGACAAAACAAGTGATTGACATGTTCAAAAAAATAATTTTAGAAAATAACTATGTAATGATAACTTAATATTTAAATACTTATTGTTATCTTGAGTATGTGTGAATTTGATAATAATCATGATTTTCAATGTAAATGTTAAAGCAAGTCACATAGCATATTAAGGATTCGTCTGTTCTCACAAAATGTTATTCGATGAGCCATCACAGATATATAAAGGAGATTCTGAACTCCTTATACTGCCCATAGTGAAAAGTGCTGGACTGCCATGGAGCCTAATTTTGATGCACTTCAAAATGACACATCATTCCGCGACAAACGCAATCTTGCTTAGTGACTGTTTTTAAGAAGCAGCATCTTTTCAACAGCATTGTCAATGTATAGATATTTCAATTCTTTGGCGACACATTTTTTAGATTGCCATCAAGTGGGTTTCTATGGTGGTTCCAAATGGCAGCAAAGTTTAGAATCTCCTTTTTACTCTAGGTGGGTCACTCCCCGGTGGGTCAACTCTCTATACATCCAGGTACACATGCTTGTTCATTTGTATCACAAAAAAAGGGGGTGGTTCTACAGAATCCATTTTGCGATTTTCTTTTTCGCAAAAATGCAAAGGGGTAATTTTTCCTTCATCAAATTTGCTTCTATTTTCTTATTTTTCAAGTAAAAAGAAAAGCTGATCACTTCTGTGACTGTGAGATACCTGCGTCCCGTGTTACTTAAACAGTACAACTGTTATCGCAAAAGACGTCTTTATTGTATATATTTTCCAGTATTTAAGTAAGTCCAATGATTACACTCACGACATTATACAGAATGTGTAATGGAAAAATGCAATGTGGTTTTGCTTTTAAGGGTATATCATTGCATCTAAGTTGCATTTTCATGAAAAAAGAAGGCAAGTTTTATCCTAAAACTTTGAATTTGTATGAAATAGGGATAATTTTTCATGAGAAAACACAAAAAGGGGGTACTTTGCAATTCCAACTAACAAGCAAGTGTACCCGCAAGTACAGAGAGCTGGCCCACCAACTTAAAATTGAACTACACTTGCTTTTATTGTAAGAAATACACAATATGTGAAACCAAAATTCAAGGCCATCAATATCTATATTTGTAAATGTTGGTCTATGAATTAAAGTGTAATGTGTTTGATGAAGAATACGATTGGAAATAAACATGTCAACCCTTTGTTTTCAGAAATGCTTTTTGCTCTGTAACTCATTTTTGGACCAAAATGTGTAATTTTGGCCCCAAGGTCCAAAAATCAAGTGTTTGGGCCCAGAATATTATGGAAATGCTGACTAAATTTTGCTTTGGTAAAATAGTGAACCATTTGACTTTAGAATATAGAAAGCAATATATAGGAACACATTTTTCAAATTTTTGATCCCCCCCCCACCTATTTTTTGAGATAGATTTTTGACATTATTGGACCAATTTTTGATAATATCTCAAAAATAGGGAAAAAATTAAACATTTGGGAAAATGCATTCCTTGATATTGCTTTCTAGATTCTAAAAAGTAAAATGGTTCAACATTTTACCAAAGCAAAATTTAGTTAGCTTTCCCGTAAAATTTTAGGCCCCAAAACCTGATCCAAAAATGACCTCACCATCATGTTCAGTATGCAAATCCGCTTCTAGAAATATTGACCATCCCTATGTTTCTGCCACCCCGCCCCCTGTAAATAATGAACGGTTCCTTATATAGATGCTTTATGGGAAAAAAAGCTATAAAGAATTTTACCTACTGAGATGGTTAAATCTGACTTTCAGCTAGCACCACCAAGGTCATAGTTCAAGAATCCTCAATGATTTCTTCTGATGAGGACACGTGTTACATGTCGAAAATTCAAGGTACTTGAATTTTCACCTAGTGCTAGAAGTCAGTTTTAACCATCTCAGTATGTTTATCTACCAGCACGTATGAATTTTCACTCAAAAGTTTACTATTTTAGTTCTCCTTGTGGTCAAGTCCCACAATTGCATATGTGATTAGAGGAACTTCACAACACACAAATTTATAATAATGCATGAAAAAAGAGAACGAATCACTATCATTTTAAATAACTCAATAATTTAAGCATCAATGTTGTTTTCCATTACCTTTTATTTTCACATTTTTGTATAAAATGATTGATAACATGATTTCTTTCTCTCACATAATACATATAGTGAAAAAAATCAACAATATACTTAGGTCATAACAGGCCGTGTTGATCAACTGAACTGGTGATCAGAAATACAATATTTTCAATCCTTATGAAATTAATACTTGCAAAATGACAGAGATGCATTTCTACACATAAATGGTACAAAGTTTGAAAATATAAGATACTTAAAAGCAGCAGTTATTTTGGAAAACAAGTATATAACATATATGGTGCGATCAGGGTCAAGCAACGAATCACCCAATGTCCAATGTTATATAGTCAGAACTGAACATTAGCACTCGCCTGACAGCCAATGGCGGGTAACTTTGATGTCGGGCGGGTAAAAATTAAAAGTTACCTGCCCGACATGGCGTTTATTTTTTTAAAGTCCATTTTAAGCAAACAAACAACATCTAATGTTCTTCTCTATTTAGTTTGAGTACGGGTGGGCCACTAGGGAATTTGAAATGCCAACCATAAATTAAAAATATCAAGTTTCTCAAATTTTTGAGTTAAATTAGCAACTATTTGTAAAAACCACTCAAATCTTTTTGATTGTTTTCTGGGGAAAAATCCAAATTTGCATCATTAGTAGCAAATTTTGATTTTTGCAGAGGTAAGTGATGTTTCAATTTTTAATTGTTAAAATTTAGGCAGATAAATTACTTGTCAGGCGGGTAACTGTTAAGTTACCTGCCGACTGGCTAGTACGAAAAAATACCAATGTTCAGCCCTGCAGTGTACACAGTCCTTAAATTTAAAATCCCAATACTAGTAGATCATGTATATAAGAGCAGTATGTCAGCAGACATTGAGCATAGGCCTTGCTTGAACTCTGAAAGCACCATTATTGGGGCAATCTACACGGAGCCCAGACGCATGCGCATCTCCGAAGATCCACCGTAGACCGCTTACACGTATGCATGTACGCAGAGTACTGTACAGCAGATACAGAGTTGACGCCCGTGTAGCTACAGTCTATTGCCAAGCGGCTTACGGAGATGCGCATTCATCCGGATTTACACTCCCGTGTAGGGCGCCCCATTGAAGAACTAGCCAATTTATATCATTTTTAGAAGTTGAAAGAGTTTATAATGCCAATTGACCCATGGTACATTTTTCCATTCAATTATAAGGAGAGACTCTTCTGGCTGCATCAGGATTCATATAGAAACATTTCTCAGCAAACTGATCATGGTAATTTTCTTCAAAATCAAAGACCTGTCCAAAACTGATTGTTGATTTAATTCCCTAAATTTATTTGAAAATCCATACAAGGCTTTCCTCTCAAATGGGTGATGTTGATCAAAGGGTCAATTGGTAATATATGGCACAGACATCTTGACACAAATTGAGAAAAGTAGGAAACAAGACATTTTTATTTGTGTTATTAAACATGTATAGTTGAAGCTGTAAGGAAAATATTAATATATTGTGGTCATTTTTTGTCCTAAAACTACTCTGCTGATGAATCTGAAATACAAATATTTTGAAAACCTTCAAGACATTTGCAGACATTATGATCAAAATTTTCTAAATTTTAGTTAAGCAATAGAAATTGTAGGTAAAATCTCATTTTTTCTTTATTTTTGCTAAAATTATACATTCTTAACAAAATTAACATAACCTAATCTTAAGCATTCAAAATTATTCTTTAAGTTCGGATAATCGGTTTGACAAAAGCAGAAAAACAATTGAATAATGTACCGTTTTATGTTAACAGAAATTGGGGTAATCAATATCTTTAAAATTTAAGTCATCAAGAAATTGTGTGTTCCAACTGTATCATTACTGATCACAGATTACAACGGCATACCCGTCAAGTCTCCGATTTAGGTCGGAGTCCTCCCGCCTTACCTATCAGGTTTTCATTTTAAGCCAAATCTTTTTTTCAAGCTTTTTGAAAAATTCTACCGCATTGTCCCGCTATAGCGTGAAAAATTCCTATAGGTGGCAATGCGTATTGTTGTATTACAGAAAAAAATGGTAGAAATGTTTGAAAAACTATATTTTGTATCCAATTTTGGTTCAGAAATTGAATTATGAGATCGTTATGAGTCGTATGTACGCTAGTGAAACCATTTTTTAAAGCTGTTCAAAAAGTTTTGGGGTGTACCTTTTCGGCCTCATATGTCAGTTGTCCATAAATGTTACTCTTTATGGAAGTCTCCCGCATCAGAATTTAAGAATGTTGACAGGTATGCAACGGGTGCACTATATCAATGCAAATGATACGTAAATATCACTTGAATAGAATCAAGTATACAAAGCATAAATGCCATAATACAGTCAATAAATGCTAAACAAGACATAAATACTTTGTTTGGCTCTTGATTTGTGTACATAATGTCA
This sequence comes from Ophiothrix spiculata, assembly GCA_000969725.1. Taxonomy (NCBI): domain Eukaryota; kingdom Metazoa; phylum Echinodermata; class Ophiuroidea; order Amphilepidida; family Ophiotrichidae; genus Ophiothrix; species Ophiothrix spiculata. The sequence goes on along the minus strand of JXSR01S032149.1, from coordinate 8,882 downwards.
TGTGAGCTACATCCTAATTTACCAGTCTAGATACTTCAAAACGAAAATAGGGCATTGTGATCGAACAAAAGCGTGAGTTTAGGAATGAGAGTAATGATATGTGATTAATCACTAATTTACAGGCCTATAAAAAGAGAACAAAACTTGCGAGTTGTTTTCTTCAGAAATATAGGATGATATATGTGACGAGGTTGGCTAATTCAAAATGGACATGGTGCTGCTCTATTGAATGGATATATAGAATCCCCACCCTATGTTTATTGTTTAATTGGATAAATAGCACTAACCATACTGTTAAGGTACATTTCGTCCATTCATAGAAAACGAATAAATGAGGCATGTGATTTTGTTTTTGATAATATCATGCTTATGTTAAAACACCAAGCCTGAATATTTTTTTATAACCTGGATGTAACTTTACACTCCAAATCACAAATTGTTGATGAATTTAGTAGAGCGTATCAATAATACACAATTCTTGTTGACCTAAATACCAATAAACAAAGTCTTTTGTTGATGTACCTTAAAAAGTGCAACATAACCTAAAATATCATTTTCTTTTGCTCAAAATTTCTTGATTCATAACCAATTCATTCCAGCAATCAGATATAAAAAATAAATTGGTTAATATATTGATGGCGTGCAATACAACCCAATTTTCAGACACGACGTGAGTGTCAAGTTGCATCCGTAATTTTGTTGATATAAAATATCAAAAAAACCTTTGCAAATATGATTTAAACTAGTCCTGGTACTAAATATTAATATCGAATATGAAAGTTAAATGCTACAAAGCCAAACTCAAAGTGAAACACTATAACTTAAAAAGTTGCATTATAATTTTGTCATAGTTGATCTTTTAGTTTATTTAAACCTAAGTCATCGGGGGTTTTCAGTTTTGACCGTCATCACACATGAGCCTATTTCATGATGACAATTATCTTATTCATTATGTCAAATTCAAGGGATTTACAATAACCGGTGATTTAATTACATATTTTGTGGACTAGAACTACGCATGTATGATAAATTTTTCAAATTTCTTTAACCAACCTGTTATAAACTTTGGAGTCATTGGAAACATCAGCAATTATTTATTACTGCAGCACTTAAGAAAAGTTAGCATAATAGCAATTTTCAGTCAAGTCTATCAATGTTTGAAAATTGGTAAATTTTCACAAAGCTTCCACTTAACTACGTACACATGTGGTGTGTGAGCATGTCCCTTACACTAGTATGAATCCTTCAACTCCCAACAGCTTATACAATGCTTAACAGTAATTATAATATAATGCATGTCTTTTCAATGAACCATTGTGACACAATAGTTGGAATTGACTCCTTACATTTCAATGCTGGTAAATAAAACCTCCATCTTATAAGTACAAATTATTATATTAATCAAGCTTTGGATCTTTCTTCCAGCATTAGCTAAGAGCCTCTCTCTAAAAATGGTTCAACAAGTTTTAAGTTTGGGGTCAATACGTAAAAACTCAACTGCACAACAGTGGTTCAGGGAAGCATAAGACAAATAAAAATGCATGAAATTGCTACATTCTGTAACGAAACAAGTACAATACTTCTAGAAATCAATTACAAAAACCACTAAGTCAACATTTGTAAATATTTTTACCTCAATTGAGCAGATCTGGTCATATTGATTATGGCATTTAATATTTTCTTAACTATGAAAAAAGATTCTGCAAGTTTGAATAAAGTGACCAAATTTAATAACTACTCCTGTATAAATGTGGACATACATCATCATACAGTATGTACTTAATTATCATAATACTTTGAACTCTACATTAGACATTCTAAACAAGTTAAGCTGTTAAAGATCATCTGAACTTAAGAAATGTTGCCATTTTGATCCAAATACTTCCAACATTTGGCACCAACCCCAATATTATTCTATTTTGGTTAGCCACAATTCACTTGATTGCAAAATTGGCAAGCAAATTTATGAGTTTCAGTTTCCAAACATTCTTATGAATTTAATGTGATCAATAAAAACTGACAATAATTTATCCAAACCATCTTGCCAAATGTGACCATTTACCACTATAGAAAAACACACACTTGAATGTAGCAAACTATTCAATATGAAAATAGAAACTAATTAGGCCTTGAAAAAATTGTGTTTGTTTGCCGTCCACGACCAACCCTAAAATGCCAAAAATTTGGGTCTGGTATTTTAGGTTTTTTTTCTTCAAACACCTAAAATATGAAATCTCAATATTTTCAATGAAAAATGCAAAATTTAGCAGTATAAAGTAACATTTAGTAGTATAAAATGCATATTTACTCTAAGTAATGACCCACAATCTTTGATAAAGCCTTGCATTGCTTGGTATTTGTGATAAAATCCATGGAATGAGATCATTCCTTAAATTATATGTGCAGAGTAAAAAAAAAAAAAAAGATCAACCGACCGACCGACCCAAAATTTTTTTTCCACTGGAGGGCAAACAAACAATTTTTTTAGGCCTTACTTTGTGCAGTCAAGCAGCATTTTCAATAGATTTGAAAAATATAGCACCTTTTCAAACCTAAAAAAGAAATAAAGGGATACTTTATCAAGCTTCATATGAGAGTCAAATTTTGTACTTGCGGTTAGTAGCTAATCACTCAAAACAATTTTGAAATGAAAAAATATATGATTAATATTAATGAGCAGCAGCATAACTCATGTATAAAACCCTCCTTGATATTATCACTTAATCATTCACAATGACCATATTTGGCATCAAATCTTACACTAGAAGGAAAACACTGATATGTGGCTAGTAAAAGGCATGGAAATAAAATCAATACTAGATTAATCAACAATGAGACAAAATGCGATAGCAAACAAATAAAGAGCGACCCGCACTCTACACTAAAAGAATTCAGCATATATGGTGTATAGAGAGAAAAAGATGGATACCATGAGCTATATAATTTCTCTGTAGGACAAAAATTACATCATAGAATATGTACACCTAACCCTTTTGACGGCAGTATCTTTTTACCCTTTTACATCCTGTGGCCATTCGGTGTTGTATGAGCAACCTTGACCAAACACAGCCAAAAAATCCACATACAGGTGTAATTGCCGTAATTTACTTCTCAGAGATTATTGGTATCTTATTGGGTAACAGTTTGTCACATGGCTTGTAAACTGCTTGTACTAGGTTTACCTACTCTATAATTTTTTAAATAGTAAGGTAAGCCGCGCCTAATATTACGGAAATTACGATACTATTCTTGTGAGATAATTACCCAATATTAATTTTGAAAACTGTTCAAGTTAATTTCCATACAAGAATTTGTCGTGTGAGTGCAAGAAAGTTGTATGTGCAATGGCTGCCGTAAGTTATATTTATTTTATGCCCTGTCACAAGAATGTGAAAAATCCCTCAAAATGAAGATTATAAAGCGTGCAATCCAAATTTATGACAAATGGCAGCTATTGCAGATACGACTTTCTTGCACTCACATGACGAAATGTGATTGTACGGATCAGTGTAAACTGAATAATTGTTCTGATTCTGTGGACCAATGTACATTATCTTCCCTCCCCAAATAGCCATTCTATGATATAATTTCTTTGACACTACAACTTAGGGGCATCATAAATTTGTTATTGACAGAACTTTGCAAAAAAATTAAAGCAATCACTATTGACAGTCTTTGCAGAAAAAAAAAATCAAGACACAATAAATTAGATATGATCTATATTCCTCACAATATAATACATACAAATGCAATTCAGTTCATACAAGAAATTGCAAATAAAAATGTCACGAAGGGATACAGACGGGGGATGATGACACACGATGAAAGGATATATCCTTCCTAGATGTCAATATTTCACATTTTATGTATACATAATTTACAAGCTAGAGAATTTTTTTGTACATTGTACATAAATGCCATATATACATACATCATTCATTTCATTATATTGTGAAACCTGCTAGATTTATTGTATACACTCACATTTTTTGCTTGCATACACACACATAATGCGCCATTCCATTTTTTTTTTCAGACATAAAAAAGTAGTAATTTAATGTGTTTTAGTAGACATAAAGTAAAGTTCTATGCGAGTTAGTTGAGTTTGCAACATGGTTCAATCATATGCCAATGGTAGATCAAAAAATAATATCAATTAAATCTTTACTGCTGTATTTTGCCAAAATTACATATCAGTTATTTTTTCTCCAAAATATTTGACCACTATGGTACGATTCAAATATGGACCTATTTTTACATACATTCCTGGCTACAACGAAACAAAGTCAACGGCGTTTCAGCAATCCCATTTCAAATCGATTTCAATTGAAATTTCATTAACATTTGGTGGAATGTTGCGTTTAATTTAAAACAACCAAAAACGACTAAATGATCTAGCTTCTTGTTGTTTCTCAACCAACTTGTAGATTGAAAGTCACACACGAAAGAAAATAATCTACAAATTGCTATGAATGCTCTATTTTAAAACCAGGCAATAGAACAAGAATTATTGCGGTACCATATCTATAATTGAAATTCCAAATCTTGTGAAATGTCATAATTCATTAATATTCAATGCATATTTAGAGAAACATTGCGATATAGAAAAAAGTTTTTTTATACAGGTTGATATTCTACATCTGTTATGAATGTACAGTATTTCATTTGTAGAGAAACGTGTAAAAAGTTTGCCGTATACGATAGAAAAGACACACGATTGGCAAATAACAAGGTGAAACGGAATAAGACACTATGTGGAGGCACAACTAATGTGCAGTTATAGGCCTAACAAATATTTCTTGGACAGTATAAACAAATATGCAGGGTAGGGGTTGCATTAACAAACAACTAGGCACTGCACTCTGGATTTTTGTTTATACTGTCCAGTGAAATATTGTTTGACCTATAATAGGTGATTATGGGTCTAAATTTGATACAGGGGGAATGGAACAGCAGGGCCACTCAATTGCAAGATCTGACAATATATATCAAAGCCACTTCACGAAAAACCACTGAAATAAAAAAAAAATACTTTGAAGTGATGAGCACCCAATGGTCTTTGTAACTTTTTTTTTAAAAAGTGTAAATGACAAGAGGCTGCATTTACTGCTGATTTGAGATGAACAGTCACATTTAAGATGTATTCTCAAAAATTGTTTAGGACATATACCTTAGAGATGATGACTGCACGATAAATCAACACATTTGATACCCAAAGGGGAGACTATGAAAGATGTTTAATCAATCATATTTGGTCATATAAAAATAAGTTTGTTTTCTTCAAAATTATAAGATATCATTTTCCATTTCTTACTTTTTGTATGCTAAATATGACTGATAATTACTAGTCATGCATGGAAATTTCATTTCATTATATCAGTCTTTAGAAATATGCTCATCTTTCCAAATAGAAAGTAAAATATGTACTCTTCAACTTTTGCTTGTTCATGCTTGCAAAAAAAAAGTATCATTATTTAACGCTAAAAATTTAAATCAAGTATGAAAAATATTCTAATTTTAGCAGATAATTACGATTCCACAGCATGACATCACATTAAAGGAGCCCTGTCCGATTGGGTCAAAAAATTTTCAAACTTTCTGAGATTTTGGTACCAAAATATTCCTCATATTTTTCTCATTACCCATGTGAAATTTTACAGCTGAAACATGTCGCATTTTGG
>JXSR01S032148.1:0-10156 GCA_000969725.1 Ophiothrix spiculata | reverse complement strand
TACTATTCTTTACAAGCCGTTCTTGGCGTACATAAAGGGTTTTCCCCTAATTTGCCCTCAAGCATTATCTTCATATTTCTGTCAAAATACACGTAAAACCGTACGCGTTGGTTCAACATCGACACATAAAAAATATGTGAATCAAAACTGTATATACATAGGGCTATACGTTGACACACATTGAATTAAAACGTTGTCTGTGTCACAGGAAACATTTTCAGTCATCGATCGTACTATTCTTTACAAGCCCTTCTTGGCGTACATAAAGGGTTTTCCCCTAATTTGCCCTCAAGCATTATCTTCATATTTCTGTCAAAATACATTAACTAATACACACATACACTCTAAAGAGATTTCACCAAGGATATTGATGTCTGATTCTTTTTTTTCTGTACCTCAGTATATAATCTAATGACGTTTCTTTCTTGTTTTCAATATGTCATAGTAGCTTTAACATCCTCCTACGAGGTATCGAGTATTGTGAGAAATAAGGTTTTTATTCCTCTCACTCGTAGAAAATTCATCCAGTCAAGATAAACAAAAGACCTTGCCATTTAAAGGAGCCCGTTTTTTTCTATATAAAGCTAAAAATGATTTTTAACCTTGACATTATCAAATTATTCCGATGCGCTATACGATGTTTTACTTTAGGTGTTAAATATTTTGAAAGGAACATGGGCAGATTGCTTCAATTTTTTCTCGAATTTTTGAGTTTTTAGCATCAAAATATTGCTCATATATTCAAGTGAGATTTTATAGGTGAAGCATGTTCCTAGTTATGAGTAAAATGTGTTTAATTATTGTGACCATAATTAGGGACACACCATTAGATTTCCAAGGAGGGAACAAGAAGTTGGGTTCGGGGTTGATTTTTTTTTTCGCGTCGCGTTCGGGGACGGGTTTTTTCTTCTTGGAAATTACTGTTTTTCCCCCTATTCCATGGTCAGGGGTGATTTTTTTTCCTTCTGCATATAGAGGGGGACATTTTTTTTCTAAAAACTTCCTGCTCCCCCCTGGAAATCTAATGGTGCGCCCCTTATTGATTTACACAGACAAATATGGGCAGCTATGAAATACAAGCTCGTGTGGCTGAGTGGATAGAATTTTTCATTTTTTTTCGCTGGTTAATTGTGGGTGTCAAGTGGATGTCAAATCGACAAAAAAACTGTTTTAAAAAGATAGCGTGAGATCTTATTAGTAAATTATGTGTCCTTGGGCAAGGCACTTTATCCTTATTGCATGTGGGGAGGGGTTGGATATTTGTAAAGTTGTTTCATAGTTGCAATGTTTTTTAAATCTTATAAATTATATTGAGATCGGATGGTACGAAAAAAAAACACCAAACAAACAAACATGGAGCGTTTTGACAAAAAGTCGTTAAAATATTAACCATTTATATTCTTATCGCCATTTCTTATAGAGGATGCTGTGTGTAAAATCAATAGTCCTTGGCCTATTGCTCCTAATAAGCCGAAATCATACTCGGCCTCCAAACAAAATTTTTCCTACCAAACATTTGGTCGTGACGTCACCAAATATTTGCCATCGAACTTAAAGTATGATTTGGTCCAATGTATATGGCAATTCAATAGCATGTGCAATCTAGCGCGAAATTTTATTTGGTCGTAACTCGGTGTTGACGTTATTTTGTTTGGGGTAACTCGTCATTTTGACGTCACGACCAAATGTTTGGTAGCGAAAAATTTGTTTGGAGGCCGAGTATGATTTCGCCTATAGTCGGTTTGTCATCTGTGCAAGATGGCTATGAAAATAGTAAATGACATGCGTCCCATTAAGCTATCAATATTGATATGTATTAATACTATTTCTTAATACATCATACTTGGCCTACTAAAAGGTTCAAAAGTTCAGGATTTTAACAAACAATACTTGGCCTACTGCTCTTTTGACCTCCATTAGGGGGCTTCAAGTATATGTGAAGGGGGACTTTGCAGATGATATAAATTTTGATTTTATCATTTCATCTGTTGCTACATTTTCTAAGCTTTAATATGACACATTACTTGTTAAAATCTATCAAGGCGTTCAATTTTACAATAGAAATTCTGTTGGAAATTCTTATTATTTTCTTTATTTTTTGCTGTCTATATCGACCTGTTTCTTGAAAAAAAGTTCTGTCGCAAAAGTCCCCTTTTCGGGGTGAGTCATCACATATTGTCTGCATCTTCCTGTAAAATTTACTGATATTATTTATGTCTTGTTGTCATCAACTAGTCTGATCCATAGGGTCTTTGTTTTTTCGGTGACACTATCCACAATATACAAGTCCACCATCACATTATAATTCATCCACTGATGATTACTACAAACTCCGGGGGGAGGGGGGGGGGTACTCACATATTAAGGTATACGGGGATGTGCCGCTGGAATGGGTCGCTTTTTCACAAACAATCCCTAAACATTGGTCCCATTTTCAAGAAAATATGCTAAAATGGTCCCATAAAGGTGAAAATTTTCTGGGCTCAAGAGAAAATTATGAAAAATCAGCCAATTTTTGGAGCAAAATCCCTAAACATAGGTGCACTTTTTCTCAAAAATTACCCTTAAAGATGGGTATGGGTTCCGAGCCGCACACCCCGTTCAGACCAAAGTGGAGTACCCCCCGGGCTACAAACCTCGAGTTCTAGATCACTGGACTTGGTAGTTATATTCCTTTATATTGGTTGTGTCTTCCGAAAAAAAACCCCAAAAAACAAGGGTTCTATGAATCGAACTAGCTCTCAACCCGCGACATATGCCAATAAAGAACGATATCATACTTTCCTGATGATAAAACCCGGATTGGTTATACATGCTTCATCATTTTCACAATACTATTCCCATTCGTCATGTTCGTATTGTTCTAAGTTAGTTCTTTACAAATGGTGACTTAATGAAACAAATTGCAACGAGCAAATAATAATTTCCATATATTATAGAGGATTTTTGTTCACTTTACGTTACATTACATTACATTACATTAAATCATATGCTAAACTAGGTTGTTTTAAATTTGATAATGGGTTCATGTAAAAACAAGGACGTCTTGCACGTACAAATTCAGGTCAAAACGCATTTATCTCGAATACATATGCACAAGTTGCTTTCCGAAGCACGGCCTATCCGAACGACCTCTTTTATAAACATGTGCTTTGGGTTATTGAAAAGCATCAAGTAGAAAAAATATTTTCATGAATGACACATTGATGAAACTGTTTGAATAGCACATAGTTTTTGGGTTTCCCAAAGCTGGCCGTTTGGTTTATTCTACTACAAATAAAACAGTGTGCGAATAAAAAAAAATAATAAAATGACAAGCATCGAAATATTGTCTGTGTCATAGGTATCATCAGCTATCGATCTTACTATTCTTTACAAGCTGTTCTTGACCAACATAGAGGGGTTTTCCCTAATTTAGCCCCGATCATTATCTTTCTGTCAAAATCTTACTAATACACACATACACTCTAATGGAATTTCACCAAGGATATTGATGTCTGATTCATGTATTTCTCTACCTAAGTTTTCTTTTATTCACATAAAGGCCTTTTATCAGTTTGAAGATTATAATTTTGAACAGCTAAGTTGTGTAATGTGTGTATTCGTCTAAGAAGATTCTGCAGTAGACATACAACTAAACTGTAGAATGAAATGCTTGAGATTGCACCAAATTTGGCGTCTCCTTTATTAGTCTTCACAAATTAGACTTAATTTGCCTCCACTTTAAGTCTCAAATAACCAGCGTTTCAATACATACCATACCGTATGACATTTACCATGTCCACTAAGCTTAAACGATTGCACGTTCACTCCACTCTTAAATCATAAAGCATGTCTCTGTACTTAATTTCAATTACCAATTATATGAAATGAAAAGAAAAACAGAAAAGGTCACCTTAAAGATACATATAAATTTAACACGAGTTTGCACAGTGAGGATAAGCAAATATTGTGTTGAATTAAAGGATATTGGGATGTTTTCTTTAGTCATGTGTCTTTTTGTTATTTCTTCATAAAAAAGTATATCGATTTGTACACATTCAGGTACCTTGTCTTTAGACTGTGAAAAAATGTTAGTCCGCTAACGATTCGATGTCAAAGAAATATAAGAAACAAACAAACAAACAAACAAACAAAAAACTTCAACTGAGCAACAACAACAACAACAACAACAACAAATAATAAAATCCGGACAGTGAAACCAATTAGCTGCTAAAATATTGCCATCAAAAACGGGAAACCGATTTCCAAATATTTTGATTAAAATTTGATTAGCAGAAACGGTTCAGAACAAGAGTACAAATAGCACATTTCTGATATAACATAAAAAAACCTTTTTTGCAAAATAAAAGGTGAAGAGTCTTTTAAAAGATCTAACATACTTAGTCAATTTGTTAAATGTGTATTGGATATTACTTGTGAAATATGTCACAGAGAAAAAAGCACTATCTAAATTTCACAAAAACTGGGCGTACGGTTACTACTTTTATCCAAATATTGTGTGGTTTTTTTTTTTTACAATTTACGTCAACTTTCAGTCACTTGACTAAATGTTTATTAAATCGGACACTGTTCATATCTCCTTGATTGAAATATGCACAAAAACACTATTCAACTACTTGATAAGGACACGAGCAAGTCATAGTACTTTTATTCAAATGAAAGGGTCGCCTTGATAAAATTTAACAAGGCATCTTTTATTTATGTTTGAAAATAGAGAACAAAAATTTAAAAAAAAAATGATGACGCAGTTTCTAGCCTTTTAAAAATGATAGTTCCCTTTGCAAGCAGTATTATTATAATAGCGACTGCAAGCATTTATCATATGTCTCATGATCTTTTCTTTGATATTCCTGGAGGATATGTCATTTGTACTTTTTCTTTGGTCGTAAATCAGTTGATTCATTTCGGTTAAGCTTCCGTTTTATAGAAAAGAGATTTAGGGTTACGATTGATATCTTAATGATTACTTCTTCCTGTAATTAAAACTGCAATTTGTCGTTCTTGTAATTTGAAAATGATATCAAATGTATGTTGCAGCATGTTCTACCATGTTTGAGTTAATTGAACTTTAATCCTTTTTTTATTTTCAATTAACTAACAATTATACTTATGTTTGCACAGATGTGACTTTTCATTCCGAACAAGCCATTACTGCGTCCTCTAGTCATTGTCACCTTTTCGATCATTTGCAAAACCCACGTTATGAGGATTAAAATGACATTCTGTTGAGCTTCCCTCAACTTATAGAAGTCAAGTTATTATTCGTCAAAGGATGTAATGGAGTAAAAGATGAAACTGAGATAAACGCGTTTAAGTTCAGTTCACCCTGCTGATGGACATCTGTACTTCAGATGGTATAAAGATCTGCAAACAACCTTATTTTGGCAATTTACGGCCTGTGCATGCATTTTTACCTGTAGTGCAAAATAAAATTACTCGCATTTACGGCTCGTTGGAGGTGAACGGAAACAAATTTGACCATATTGTAAAAATAAAATTTCCTGACGCCTCATAAATGTTACACAAATAAAACCGATGATCTAAATATCACGTTTGTTAAATGAAGAATAGGCTTTCTTAACACGAATAACGGCTTAAGGGATTTATTTTGGTTCACGTGCTACATTAATCCTAGAAGGCTCATTGCTATTTTGTTATGTTTATGCCAGAATTGGATAGAATTGGTATTGTGGTATTTTAAAAGCACTATAATTATTTGGACAATGGATGAAATATATATTTTTGTTACACAAGTGAAAACGTAACAACATATTGGCACTTGTGAGATGATATTTCCCTTCATTGTACCGCGAGGCCAACAATGTAACACAGCGTTTCAATAATGTAACTTAGTAGGGTGTCCTTAAGTAATGGTCATATTTTTTGAGGTGGGGCCCATTTGCGTTACATCTCACTCACTTCATCCATACCTAACTCCTTCCTGGTAATCGTTGATTAGAGTTGATAAATACCTTTACTTGGCTATTATTTTCAATTGATTTTATAGACTAATACATTATCTTCAAAATCATACCAAAATTATGACATTTCATACAATTATTGAACAGTTGTGCCAAAATTTGATGCACAATGTACATATCTCATACAAGGTGTATCACAATTCTTTGTACCCAGATTTCATTGTTCATCCATTAAATGACTATAGCCCTTAGGAATAGAGTTCGATTGACTCCAACCTTTCAGACAATAAAGCTAAGATATCGTACTACTCACCTATTGCAAAAACTTGGAAATTATTTAACTCTTCATATTTTTAATATTTTTTTGAAAATTATATAATATATACATTTTCATGAATGACACATTGATGAAACTGTTTGAATAGCACATAGTTTTTGGTTTCCAAAAGGTGGCCGTTTGGTTTATTCTACTACAAATAAAATAGTGTGCGAATAAAAAAAAATGTACATTGACAAGCATCGAAATATTGTCTGTGTCATAGGTATCAACAGCTATCGATCTTACTATTCTTTACAAGCCGTTCTTGACCAACATAGAGGGGTTTTCCCTAATTTGGCCCCGAGCATTATCTTTCTGTCAAAATCCTACTAATACACACATACACACTAATGAGATTTCACCAAGGATATTGATGTCTGATTCTTGTTTTTCTCTACCTAAGTATATAATCTAATGACTTTTCTTTCTTGTTTTCATTATGTTATAGCAGTCTTAACGTCCTCCTACGGGATATCGAGTATTGTGAGAAATAAGATTATAATGCTTTCATTCCTCTCAGTCGTAGAAAATTCATCCAGTCCAGGTAAACAAAAGACCTTGCCAATCAAATGAGCCCAGTGATCGGCAGAGCATGGGATAGAAATTTATTTTCTATGTAATTTTCTAAAAAATCGACCTAAAAATCGTTACACAAGCTAACTTCTAAATAAGATTTTCTGTTCTGTCTACATTTCTCTTCTTAATGGTATTTCGTCTTTTTGCATATTTACTTACACCCACTAATATCCACCCAAACAAGTAAGCCTTTCGAGTTAGTGGCACATGTTTGCGATGTATATTACATCACCGTGATCACTATTCTATACAAATACCCAAAGTCTATAATACCTCTGCAATGTGCTTTATTTGCTACATTTGAATTTCACGTCAGTGGGCAGTGTTAGGATTACAGAAGGCAAAAACATGTCACGATTCATGATAAGATAATCTGCCAAAGTAAAAACATTACTTTCGCAGTAGCGAAGCAAATCTTTATTATACTCTTCGTTTTATCCTCTATTTTTATTATATACCTGCGTACCAAATTTAAGCACACTGGTTTTTACAATTTTTCTGCTACATTAAAAGAAAAAGAAACAAAGTAAATAAACAAACCTGATCGAAGAATAGTAATATGGATACTGTTTAGTTCCTAGCTTTGCAGTAAGTATATTCAATCAAAAAATACTTGGTATAATCTGCATAATATTATACAATATTCCAAAATGTTTTATTTTTGTATTTTTTTTTCTTTGTACAACGGCATAGATGCTCTAGTCAATAAGTTCTTAGTTATCATTAGGTATGTTTTTTTTAAAGAAAAATAGTTGTATTTACCAATTTTGGCATCAGGAAAACACCATCGTAAGTGTTCATTTTATTCACATAAAGGCCTTTTATCAGTTTGAAGATTATTTGAACAGCTAATGTGTAATGTGTGTATTCGTCTAAGGCGATGGTAGTACTTTGAACAGTTGAGATTCTGCAGGAGACACACAAAATGAACAGTAGAATGAAATGCTTGAGATTGCACCAAATTGGGCGTCTCTTTGATTAGTCTTTACAAATTAGACTTAATTTTCCTCCACTTTAAGTCTCAAATAACCAGCGTTTCAATACATATGACATTTACCATGTCCACTAAGCTTAAACGATTGCACGTTCACTCCAATTTTTAATAATTGTGCATGTCTCTGTACTTAATTTCAATTACCAATTATATGAAATGAAAAGAAAAACAGATAAAGTCACCTTAGAGATACATATAAAATTAAGACGAGTTTTCACATTGAGGATAAGCAAATATTGTGTTGAATCAAAGGGATATTGGGATGTTTTCTTTAGTCGTGTCTCTCCTTTTTTATTTCTTCATAAAATGTATATCGATTTGTACACATTCAGGTACTTTGCCTTTAGACTGTGAAAAAATGTAACTCCGCTAACGATTCGATGTCAAAGAAATATAAGAAACAAACAAACAAACAAAACAAAAACTTCAACGATGCAACAACAACAACAACAAATAATAAAATCCGGACAGTGAAACCAATTAGCTGCTAAAATATTTCCATCAAAAACGGGAAACCCATTTCCGAATATTTTGATTAAAATTTGATTAGCAGAAACGGTTCAGAACAAGAGTACAAATAGCACATTTCTGATATAACCTTAAAAAAAACTTGTTATCTTTTTTGCAAAATAAAGGGTGACGAGTCTTTTAAAATATGTAACACACTTATTTTTAACAGTATATTCGTTAAAATTCGTATTGAAAATTACTTGTGAAATATGTCACAGAGAAAAAAAAAACACTCTCTAAAACTTCGCAAAAACTGGGCGCACTGGTTACTACTTTTATCCAAATATATTTTTTTCTTTTTTTACAGTTTACTTGAACTTTCTGTCACTTGACTTAATGTTTATTGAATCGGACACTGTCCATATCTCCTTGATTGAATATATAAAATACGCACAAAAACACTCTTCAAACTGCTTGATAAGGACACGAGCATGTCATAGTACTTTTATTATTCAAATGAAAAGGGTCGCCTTGATAAGATTTAACAAGGCATCTTTTATTTATGTTTGAAAATAGAGAACAAAAATTGAAAAAAAAAAATGATGACGCAGTTTCTAGCCTTTTAAAATGATAGTTCCCTTCGCAAGCAGTATAGCGACTGCACTGTATTGATTAAACACAAGTATTTATCATATGTCTCATGATCTTTTCTTTGAGATTCCTGGGGGATGTGTCGTTTGTACTTTTTCTTTGGTCGTAAATCAGTTAATTCATTTCGGTTAAGCTTCCGTTTTATAGAAAAAGAGATTGTAGGTTACAATTGCTATCTTAATGGATTGCTTCTTCCTGTAATTAAAACTGTAATTTGACTTTTCATTCCGAATCAGCCATCAATGCGCCCTCTAGTCATTGTCACTTTTTCGATCATTTGCAAAACCCAAGTTATAAGGATTAAAATGACATTCTGTTGAGCTTCCCTCAACTTCCAGAAGTCAAGTTATTATTCCTCAAAGGATGTAATGGAGTAAAAGATGAAACTGAGATAAAAGCGTTTAAATATCAGTTCACCCTATATATATGTCCTGCTGATGGAAATCTGTACTTCTGATAGTGTAAAGATCTGCGAACAACCTTATTTTGGCATTTTAGGGCCTGTGCATGCATTTTTACCGGTCGCAAAACAAAGTTAGTCGCATTTACGGCTTGTTCGCGGTGAACGGAAACAAATTTGACCCTATTGTAAAAATAAAATTTCCTGACGCCTCATAAATGTTACACAAATAAAACCGATGATCTAAATATCACGTTTATTGAATGAAGAATAGGCTTTCTTAACACGAATAACTGCTTAAGGGATTCATTTTGGTTCACGCATACGTTAATCCTAGAAGGATCATTGCTAGTTTGATGCGTTTATGTCAGAATTTGATATCATTGTTATTGTAGTATTTTAAAAGTACTCTGATTATTTGGACAATGGATAAAATTTATCATTATCCCTTTTTGAATATTTTGTGACACAAGTCAAAACATAACAAAATATTCGCACCTGTGTGATGATATTTCCCTTTATTGTAATACGAGGCCAAAAATGTAACACAGCGTTTAAATAATGTAACTTAGTAGGGTGTCCTTAAGTAATGTAAAGCACTTATGTCACTCTTGTTCTCACTAATAAATATTCTTATTGGTTGATGAGGTATCTAACCCGATGGTAATCATTGTTTGACTTATTATGAAATGACGTGTACTGATTGGAAGGCTATATTCCAAGTAATCTATTCATGTTCATAAGAATACCTAGCTCTTGCTCAGAGCTGTCCACTACCCTCTGCAGAGAATCAAAAGTGTGCTGAAAAGACAGCTCTTGAATACACACATCTTGTTTGTTGA
>JXSR01S032147.1:5340-18389 GCA_000969725.1 Ophiothrix spiculata | reverse complement strand
ATAATGCAACACCGCCGCCATTTCTGTTGCGGTCATTTCGTAATAAATTATAACCATGCAAATACAATTCGGAATCAGAAATAGTTTCGTCACAAAGAGTCTCATTTACTCCAATTACATCAAATACATCAGTACACATATGACGGAATTCATCGATCTTCCCAATCAAACTACATATATTAAAATGACCGAACTTGATACCTTTATTATAAAATTTGGGTACTTGGCCACAGTCAAGTTGAATGTAATCTGTATTATTGTGAGAGATATTTTGACTACCTCTGTCAGTTGATGGTAACGACCTATTACATCCATTTTGATTAGAATTTATATTAAAACCATTACTATAATTGTGTGGAACATTATCAAAATCAGTTGCAGAATCGGCCAAATTGTGTGCACTTTTTGATAAGGTGTCAGTAATAATATTAACCTGGTTAAAAGAAATCTTGTCGGCACATATATCATGGCCATTTTCTCAGAAGCTAGAATTGACAAAATTTCGCTGAGAGCAATAATTTGCTTTGTGACCAAAGCGATAACATAAATTACACCTTAATCTTTCTTTATGAAAACACGTGTTCTTATTATGGTCATTCAGTCCACAGTTATAACAACCAGAATATGGCGCTGACTCGCGAACGCGACCCTGAGGGTTGGCATTTGAGTGTTGGCGAGAGTGTTGACCGCGAGATTTCCTATGTTCAAATGTTTGATTTCTTGAACGCGCACTCGAGACCGGAAGCCTAACTCTGTTATTAGAGGGTTTCTGTGGACGTTGGTTGCCATCATGTTTGTTTCTGGTGGAGCCCGCTGCTACTTTGCTCCATGACTGATCAGACTGTAGAAGACTGGGCACAGCTGCGACAAATGCTTTGATCAGAGAAGCAGTACCGCGCGAACTTAAGTGAAGTCCGTCCGCGTTTAGCTGAGACTCGTCAACTTCACCATTTTTGTAGGTCATAAACATACCGGCATCGATGAAATCACAGCCAAGGCGATGCGCAAGATCTTTCAGAGCTTGATTGAGAGTCTCAACTTTGTGATCTACTAGACCTTTAGTGCGAGGACACACAGATGAGATATAGGCGCGTGCTGTAGGTGCCTTAACCATCAATAGAGTAAGTATGGCTTCCATCGCCGAAACAGTTTCATCTAACGAAATGTTCTTGGAGATGTCATTTGTACCAGCATGAATGACAATGTCGCGGAAATTTGTAAGATCATCGCGGTCTTCCAAATGTTTAAAAATTTCCGACACTGTGGCACCACTGATGGATTTCACGGAGGCATTCTCGAAGGTACTCTGGTCAAAGTCTCTAAGTATTGAATCACCAATCGGATAACCTATTTATTAATAGGTTATCCGATTTGCACAGTTATGGTATCGATGGAAAGACGAAAACCATACCATAAACTATAACTTAACTTAAGGTGTGGTAATTTTATGTTCACAGGGATTGGCTTTGTTGTTGTTGTTGCTTGTTTGTTTGTTTGGTTGTTGTTTTTTTTGTCAAAAGCATATCATGGCGTTATCAACAAAAAACAAAAAATGTAAACATGACAGTAAAAGGAGGTGGACCAAAATGTCCACCTCCTGATTTAAAAGTACTTTTAAAGCAGAGCGGTTAGCATGTTTCATTGTAGGAAAAAAACACTCTACGTGAAATCCAAGCAACCACGACACCTCACTCCGTTAAAGATGCTTAATGTAACAAAGGTTATTTACAGCATCTCGACAAAAATATACTCGCCTTTGCTTATTATCAGGAAACGGGTCTACAAACTAGCCTGGGTTGACGAGGATCAAATCTTCCTCCTTTCATGGCTATGAACGCATTATTTACTAGCTCTCATAGGTTCAAATGCAAGGGTTTACGATTTTGTTGAATACTTAAAAACATTGCTTTAAAAATGGGTCAAATGGAAATGAAAAAAGTCTTTATATTCAAGCTTACGGATTATATTATGTTGACGTGATTTTCAAGTGATGGATAAGATTTCTATGCATGCTTTGAAGTCAATATCCCTACAGTATTACGTATTATGAGGATATTTTATTAATTATTGAATTTTTGATTGCATCATGACTAGATTGTAACTGTAAACAGGCGTCAATGCCCGATTTGAAAGTGAATTTGTATAACAAGAAAGGTTGTGAAAAAAAAAGTTGGGTGGGTATTGCTGAGCTTTTTAAATTAAAGGTCCCATGAAATAAAAATTCAGTTTGTTTTAAAATGAAGCTTAGTGGCAATTGAATACAAAACAATATAGTTGATTATCATTTGGGATTTTGTTTTTAAGAAAAACAGATAATAATGATGCAACTTGTGACAAGTCTAGCAGGAGGGACAAAAACACGTTCAATATTATGCACAACTTTCTACATCAGACACCACTTTTTACGTCATAAGTGGTAATTGTTCAGAGTATTGGTCCATAAGTGAATCAGTGAATATAATGAATAGACAATTCAAGGTGACTGGTTTGAATCTATTCATGATATACGTACTGATCAGATTGATAAATCAATATCACCACTAATGGTGCGATTTGTTATGTTTTCTTTTTTCGGGCCCTGTTTTTTGCAATTGAATGTCCCGCAGAGACTTATCAGGATAATTGTCCTATTTCGTAGGCCCTTTAAAGTGTTCAAGCCTCATCATCAGCCCAGGTCTGGACAATAGCATCCGCCCGACAAGCTATATGGTGGGTAACGTTTGTTAGGTGTAGGTAACGATATATTGACAAGTTTATAAACGACTTGTTGTCTACATGAGGTAAATGTATGTATATATGCATACATAATTTATATGTATACACCTACGTATATATGTACACGCATGTTATGTATACATACAATGTATGTTGTGCACCCATTAATTTATATCACGCTGTTTGGACACTCATTAAATCATTGCAACTCATATATGTAGGGATATCAATGAGAAAATAAAAGTTCCTATCCAATTTGTTTTCATGACACATTCGAATTGTACACTTTTTCCAAAGTAAAATGACACCAACATCACATTTGTAGGTCAAGCGGTTCCGGAGATATGAACGATTTTGTACGAAAAATGTTGGCTATTTGAGCTAAAAATAGAGGTAAATTAGGGAATACGTCAATATAAGGAATTTAAGGGCGTGTAAAAATGACAAACAAACTAAGAAACTGATTTTTTTAAAATATTTTTCTTCTACCAGTGCCTCAGAGTAGCTAAGTGTCCAAAATTATCCCATGTATCACTTTGTATTGAAAATATCGGCCCAAATTTGAGGTCATTTGTTTAATTTTAACAAATGGACCCATTTGACAAGGTGTTTCAGATTTACAGCGGGAGTAGGGTGAATAAATCAACGCAGCGCAACCACTACGTTAGGCCAGTAAGGTACGTGAAATAATGACAGTTACAGTAATTGTTCTTACTCCCGTATCTTCAAAAGTACTTAAATCTACAATATTTTACTGATTTTTACTGGATTAATGACATGAAAGAGGGGTGCATGTGAGTAACATTCTGATATTGAATTAAATTCCCAATTATTTTAACTAATACCATCCAAAAAGACGAAAGAAAACCTCGGCGTGTTTTGCAATGTCCAGCAAATGTTTATGCCGGGAATTGCTGTACATAACATCTAGAGCTATTCGCACTGCTGGCGGGTATTTACAAAACACGTGGAAAAGTGTGGTAGTGGGTACTTTGAAATGGAAAATCCGGAATGATTCATTCATCGTTGAAAGAAAAATCACGAATATCTACCGGTTGTAGTGATGTAAGACACTTTTTCGGAGACATCCTGTGTCATCCAGGGATTGCAAAAGTATTGAGAGATCTCCGACCAGGGTGGTGGTCTGGGGTTTTGATCGACTGCTGTAAAGTTCAAGAGGTGGTTTCAAAAAAGTGTCCTTCATAAATTGAACAATGGATCTGTCTCCTTTAACATGGTTTTTTACTGTTTGCCTATTAAAAAATGAGTGAATCACATCGGGAAATGCATTTTTATACAACGCGCTTTACCGCAGAACGGGACTTAATTTGAGTTTTAACTGCGACCTCTGGTCCATTTTTCACACGGAGCTGCTCATTTATGAAAACATACGAACATTCAATCAACTGTAATATACTTGTTTTATGATTAAAAACTAAGAAGGCCCCCTCAATATTAAAAGAAACTCCATTTTTTTCAATAGTTACATGTTTAATTATATTAAACATGTTTGAACCCTCAATGAAGAGTCTAAAGTGAAGGTACTTGAACGTAAATTTCAACCCAGCACGGATTTTTCTACACTAATTGACATCCCTAATATATGTGTACCCCTTTATAATAGGCCAAACACTGTCTTTATGATTCTACGCAGTTACAAAATGCATATTATTTACACACAAAGGAAAGTGATTAAGTTTTTCACAGCAAGTACTTAGAAGATTGCTAATGAGCCCATTACACGAAATTTAATTTTCATTTCCCGTGTATATCCCGGGTGGATATTATGATAACCTGGTCGCTAGATTGTTCTCTTGACGTGACCTATCAGATAGAATCGGACTTAAACCCCCTGTAATCAATACAATATGAATATGTGGCTAAAAATATTTAGAGTATTTACAATATAATAAGTCTATGTTTGACTGTTGGGAATAACATTCTTCATTTTTAACAAAATTTTCAATTTTAAGCTTTTGAAATTATGCGGCCACATCTAATTAGGTTTTAATTATGTTTTAACAAATTTTATGTGAATTGTCTAATACAAAATCCAAGATAAATTATCAGACATCACATTCATACAATTTGAAGAAAAAAAATCTTTCATGTAAGACTTATAAAATCAGTAAATAAATCAAGGAAAAATTCAGTACAATTAGACATACGAAAGGGACTTGATATCGGTCATCACATTATCCCGATAACACAGCGAACATCGCAAACGACAAGTCACACCTTTCGAAGGCCTTTGGCTAAATAGGCAAATATAACGTCATTTACCATGCACGTGGAAACCAGCTTCGGCTGGTGGCATCCATTGGACTGTTGCATATTGTTTACACATGTTTGTTTACGGGCTAGGAAATCGATTGAAATGTACAGCTTTTATCAAGTTTATCTAACAAATTCCAAAATTCCCTTCAAGGCGTTATAAACAAGACATAGAGAGGTGTAAACATAACAGTAAAATGTTGGCAACTCGTCGCCAAGATGTCCAACTCCTGATTTAACACGTTTCAAACAGTTAGCATGTTTTATTGTCGGAAAAAAGCAACCACGACAGCACCCTATAAAGATCACTTTACCCATTTTAAGATACTTACCAAAGGTTGTTTTACAGCATCTGGACAAAAATGTACTTGCTTTAGCTTATTAACAGGAAACGGGTCTACAAATTCAAACAAGAAAAAAAAACACAGTAAACAAAGATTTAACATGATGTCAATCCACTATAAATAGTGGGGACATTCATATATGTCAATTTACATCTTATTATGTGTGAGTCGACAAATAGATCCAAATTAAGACAATTTTACTATGAAAAGTAGAAAACAGAAACATTAAAATTAAATTATTAAAAAGTAAACATATTACTAAATATCTGAACAGATTTTGACTATTTATAGCACACCATTAAGATATGAAAAACATTCTTCTTTATACCTTAAAACTAATGCTATATTGCTTGATTTCGATAGTTATATCATCATCTTCAACTGTTGTCTGTTATTGCTATTTTAAAGGTTAAACCAACATCTTACATAACATTCTTACAAGAAGCCTTTATTATACTTATCATACGTTTAAGGGCATCGTTCACTTTTACGCCCACACGTTTAGGAAAAATATACTATTATCCCTATTATCATCACAGTCTCTTCTTAAGCTCTTGATAAAAATTGGAACATAGCGTGTGGCATTACACAGTACAATTCACCTATATCGCTCTAAGGGATGGTGCCTTCTGGTAATCGATTTCATCGTCACAACTAGCTTTCTTAATGTTGACACTTCGTCGTTGTATATATATACCTGGAAGGATAAGACATTTTAATGATCATGGGAAGCAATTTAGACGTATATACAAATGTACGATTAAGAAATCCTAACGGGTTAACGACACTTTCTTTGTTTAAAGGAGGGCTTGCTGCAAACTTTCACTGATGGTAAGATTTTAACAAGCACATATTTCATTGAGTTTGACAAATTTTTCAAAAAAAAAAGGCTCCATATGATTATGCTAATTACCTAGTAATGTAAATTAGCAGTCCATCGGCAGGTGACAATATTTCGCCTTCTATTCTCTCCGATGGATATCCATGACATTTTCAATCGCCCGTACTGTTGATGTTTAACATGAATATTCATGAGTCAGAAAATATTTTTAAAAACCCTATAAAAATATTTCGACAAAATCCCGATATTTATGGTAAACATAGAAAATTACAACCACATTTTTGTTCATTTTCATTTCCCGAATGATCGTTATTATGTGATCGCATAAAGCGTACCTACGTATTTAAAAATTGTCTTTTGAAAACATTATAATGCAAGCAATATTATCTTTCTAAGATTAACTTAATCTTGTCAACCAATAACGCGATTGCTAGGTACTAAAATCTGACGGATGTAAATTAGATTTAAAATAATCTGAAATATCAACTGCGGACATTGGTATTTGAAGAATGACTACTAACCTACTGAGGGTAAAAAACTGCAAGCAAACGTTACCCAAACAGTTGTTTGAATTTCCTTCCGGAAATATGAACGTATGAGCTAAAAATATCCATGAACTAAATGAAAGATAGTATTGCTTAAAGCAGCTGAATTGTATTTTTACTAGAACTACGTTCTCTATCTTTGGGATTAATGTTCGACATTTTCTAAGGGCCATCAACATCAAACATATTTGCTTTGAACGATTTTATCTTAGTTTCACCATTACTTCAATGACAACTACCTGACTTGCGTCGAGAGAACTACATTGATGAGTATTGTCAGCCCTTATAACATGATACATATAAAAACAAAACCGTATTTTCGACCATTCATGATGCTTACTCACATTCTATGACTGATAAACCTTCCAGATTTTACCATTGAAGCACTCCAAATACGTTTAATGGATATAAGGCATAACGTGTGTGGTGTCGATGTTATTATACATTTTATGTACCGATGGTGTGGTTATATCTAAAGATCTAGGGTAATAAGCAAATGCAGCTATATAAATATTGAGGTTGATGGATCTCATACAGGTTGAGTGCATTCAATAATAGTGTAGAGCTTCTGAGTAAAGGGACAAAATATTTTTTCCAGGGTATTGAATTTTCAAAACGCCTAAATACGTTACGGTTACTGTTAACCAACTGACTAGATCATGCTTATACACAAATAGGGTTTTACATGTTTTTTTACGTAGTTTTTCTTTAATAACAAAATAAACACAACTTTTATCCAAAAATGTCGTTTTTGTAGCAAAATAAGAGCCCCGAAGCATAAAAACACACCGTATGCAAAACACGAACAAAAATATAAAAAATCTAATTTCATACTTTTTTTTCTTTTCTCTGTTATTTAGAAAAAGAACGACGTCTCTAGCATCTACGGTTGTGTATATTTGCTCTTTTGAAATCCGACACCAAAAATCCAAGATAACCGCAAATTAGATATGCAAATCAGGCAATTTGTTGTACGTGTCTCTGTTGTCATATACCCCAAAGTTGAAGTCCCTAGCATTCATAGTACACATATCCCCTTAATTTACATCATCGTGAGACAGGTTTTCGTATTTTTTTTCTGGTACGCGCTGTACGAAAAAAACTTTATTTTTTTTTCTTTTCAAAATATTGTTAATAATATTTTAAAATATATGTGTACAAAAGAGGAAGTTCAATTTCACTTCGGAGCATATGAAAAATTGCGCGCAGTGATATCCTTTAATAATCTAATATGGCCGCCGTTGCCATGGCAACGGATGACACTACATACGTAAAAATGCAATGAAATGAATTCTACACTTAATATACATCATATCATCAAATATGAAGTTTATTGAATGTGTGTTTAAGACAATCACATTTGGTTCTACTGCCTCCCTTAAATTTGTAAGTTTATCTTGTAAAAACAGTAAAGATAAATTAACATCGGTTTACTCTGTGCTCGATCTGTATAACACATGTCACCTTCAGAATATCTCAACACGTTATCGCTCGGGTCAAATGAGGTAATTGGGATTAAACGTCTTGCCCAAAAAATAAGGCGGAGATAAAGCATCATTTAGGAGTTACTTGTCAAAAGGAGGCAGCAGCACTTGGCATCATTAAAATATTTATTATCATATTTCATGGGTTGCTAAGCTATTTAAACTTATTTAAATATTATTATCACTTGTTGTTAACATTGTTTGTAAGGTGAGATGGAAACAAATAAAATTGATTGATTGATCATACATGTTCGTCAGTTCCACAATATTTTTTTGTTTAATTATGATTGTTCTTCCCTAGAACATGCTTAGCAACCCATGAAATATGATATTTACTAACTTGAAGACAACTATGATGAACTTGTTTAACATTAAAAACACAAAACATATACCCTTTTATTTTATTTTCTAGAATTTCAGACAATGGTAATCCAGTCTGAAGGCAAATTTTTTAGGTGAGTTCACCGTGCCATGCTCAAACATTGTTCCATCCAGGTACGTAGCTGTTTTCGACATTAAGAGCTCAGTGTCAAGATTTGACACGTTCGGATAATTGTGTCAATGGATTTATTATAGATACAAGTGCCCTGAACGAAAGAAAGAAAAGAGAAACAAACAAAATGCATTAATAAAAAATACCCAATATTTGAAACATCATATGTGATGGCCCACCCCGAAAAGGGGGACTTTGCAACAGAGCTGTTTTCAAGATACTGGTGAAAATAGAAAAAAAGAAATTATAAGAATTTCCAGCAGATTTTCTGTTGTAAAATTTGATTGCCTTAATCAATTTCGACACAAATAAGGTGTCATTTTAAAGCTTAGAAAATGCTGTAACAGATGCAATGATAAACTCAAAACTGATATCATCTGCAAAATCCTCCTTTTCGGGGTGAGTCATCTTGGTGTATTAGGTGCGCACCTATGCCCTCGATCAAACAGCCAAACGGAATAAAACTGTGTGTTTTTATACGATGACCTACGTCATTTTGTCGTCAGCATAGAATATTCTTAGCAAAATATTCTATACGATAGTGGATTCTGTACCGAGCCTTACTTACTATGCTATTCTCTATCATTGTCTATATGCTTTCCGTATTATGAATAAAAAGGCTTTTATTTTAAGGAAATAAATGGATGACCGGAATAACAAACCTTTTAAAAGATGTAGGAAAAACAAAACTGCAACAACACCAAGACAACATAAATAAATTGATCCAATGTTGGTTGTTGGTTTCCTTTTGAACATATTGGTATTGGGGGTTGTCTTGTAAAATAAAATTGGCTCAACATTGGTTTTCCATGATGGGCAATTGTTGGTAGTATCACATCGACGAGTATAATGCCCATATTGGTTTGCCATTGGCACTCTTTAGTTCGCATTTATGATGGCAAACCACGTTTGCTCATTATTATGCTTTGAAGGGTCTAAGTTCCAGACAGAATCAAGCACTTTGATAGAGATATGTTATATCAACAATAAAACCCAGTATAAATTACTAACCTTGGAGTAAAGTCAAAATAGTCTTTTAAGTTGCACATTCGATTGACCATGTCGTGTCGAAGTTGCATCCCTTATTTTGGCAGCCATTATGTTTTATGCAAATTAAATAACTTTGACAAGCTTACAATTTCCTATTTTGAATATGTTGTTTGGGAGGTAATCAACAGGTAATTTCAGCCAAAACATCTTGTTTTGCAATTTTGTTTACGTCACACAAACATATTTACTAGCCTATAGCCCTAGTCCTCCTGAGCTATTTTTTGTAACACGAACTCCGAAGGGAGATTGCTGCAGCCCCCCCCCCCCTAATATTTTGGAACGGATCCCCTGTGAACATGGTTTTGCAATTGATAGATAGGTATGATCCTCCCTATCTAACGATAGTTGCGTAATTATGACGTCATACAGTACTTTCGGATCGGAAAATCAGGTAAAATGGCATTAGGGCAAAAATGGTCACTACAATCAAAATGTTGCTTTTATGGTTCAAACTATCGTGTGTTTTTTTTTTTTTTGTAATGAAGAAAAAAAATTATTCTAAAATGTCTTGTAAGTTTTAGTCTTATAGTAGGTATACATACAACTTACAATTTCCGGGATTTCATAAGCCCCCCTACAACAAAACTATGATCGCCAAACCAACCCCCCCCCCTTAGGTGGCACTCCCCCTAATGTTTTCATCAACATGACCGGTTTTATGCGTTTTTAACACACACAAAACCTTACTGGAGTTGCAACAACATCTAATCCCTTCGGTGGACGAGGTTTAAGCTCTCGTGATTGAATAAGTATAGCTTGCTATCACTAGTATTCAAAAGTATCTCAGATTGGTAAAAGTGTCTCAAATTATTGACAATCATCTCCTAATGGATCTCATATTGCTTATTATTTTTTGATGCAAAATGAGATACATTATGAGATGATTTGAGAGACTTTTAACAATTTGAGATGCTTTTGAATACTAGTGTATGAATACAGCAATCGTTTCTTGAAAACACACTCTAATTCAAACAATATTAGCTAATATTATCTTTCTCAGATGATCCTAATCCTGTCAATTATTGGTTACCTATGATTCTTACAAGAGTTAAGATATTCTGAAATACCAACAGCGGACATTGATATTTTAAGCAAGACTACTAACCTACTCAGAATGATATACAGCAGGTTAATGTTACCCCATTGGTGATTTAATTCCGGTGAACGTTCTGTCTCTCGTCGAATAAGATGTATACTATAAGTGAATGGTATTACTCCTCTTTATCAAAGAATTTATCAAAACGACAGGTGATTTCCTGTTTATTGGCAATGTGGACATGGTGAAGGAAATCATGACCTAAATAGAACTCGTTAACGTTAATGAATTATTTCTGAGATAAGGATACAGCTGAACAGTACAATTAACCATCCTAAACGTAAGCTAGAATGTAAATTGTAATTGTTTTCTGTGTTATTAAACCATCAGGTGGATTCTCTGCGTCCTTACCGAGATGTTGGTCTTGCTTGCAGGGAGCATTGGGTCAGATATATATTCCACCCGTTACACAAAGTATGCATTGCGTATTATATATGTGTCCCGTCATATCTAAAGTTATACCTTAATACCGGCATAGTAAACTACTAGATACGGGCCATTGAAGCTGAGCATAATAAAAAATCACGTCCAAGGTCGAATTTCTAATTTCACCAGAAATGTTACCTTTGAAGTGTATTCTATCATATTAATCAGGTTTCAACATCCAAAACATAAGCCAAATGTTTTAAAAATCGATATAAAAATCCTTTCACCATTGAAGTTTTAACAGTACAGAAGCTTTAAACTTGATTTTCTCAGAACGATAGTTTTCTGAATCAGACCGATGCCTTTTACCAATTTCAATGTAACTTTGCAATCGAACATTCAATAACCAAAAGCAAGGTGTCATTTTAAAGCTTACAATATAATCTTGCAGATGAGACCAAAAAATCAATTTTCATTTTGGGACCCTTAAGGTACCTTTCGATATGACGGGTCACATATATGGCGTAACTTACCGATAGGTTCTGACAGATCCCATATTTTCATTTCGGAGTTGCCTAAATGCAATAAAGGTATGTTACGCCTTTAAGGTTACGTACATTGCTATCTGATAGCATGAGGTCTGTTACAATGAAGAAAAACAATCAACAACAAGTCTGTTGTGTGATACAGTCGATGTGGTGTTGATAGCGTTGCTTCTCTAAACCTACGGTCACCAGTCCAAGTTGCCACGACTGATTTAGTGATAACAGACCTTAAAAACAATAACCTAAATACCCAGGGTCGCTTTGTTTTGCGTTTCTGTGCAAAGAACAGTACCCTTAGGAAGTTGGGTTTTACCTGTTCATTGGTGCCACCATGATCGAATTATATGTCATGACTCACCCCGAAAAGGGGGACTTTGCGACAAAACACTTTTCGAGAAATGAAAATAGGCAGCAACAAATAAAGAAAATAATAAGAATTTCCAGCAGATTTTCTGTTGTAAAATTTGATCGCCTTGATTAATTTCAACAAAAAAGGTGTCATATTAAAGCTTAGAAAATGCTGTTACAGATGAAATGATAAAATCAAAAATGTATATCATCTTAAAAGTCCCCCCTTTCGGGGTGAGCCATTTTTGTTGTCATTTTTGAAGATTCTGATATTCCTGTCCTTCAGAATGATTATGACAAGTTGTTTTGGTGGTCCGAAAACAATGCTTTCCAACTTAATCCTAATAAATGTCAAGTTATGTGTATAAGTTGCCGTAAACGTAAACCCATTCCTGAGAATTTTGTTTCTGGCACCAAACTTTCATCAGCTTCTAGTTTACGTGTACTTAATGACATCTATTATTATTTTGACCTCAGCAGGGTAATTTCCGGTGCATGTCTACATCGGTCAGGAGGCATCTGTACCAGCCGGAACGCGCGGGGGCGTTGTTTACGTGCCCGTAGCGGAAAATTTCATCGGAAAATGTTATTTCCAATTGAAGGTTACACTCTTAGAAAGGACGGATCAAATATGAGACAAAATCCTTTTTAGGTATCA
Organism: Ophiothrix spiculata; assembly: GCA_000969725.1. Lineage (NCBI taxonomy): Eukaryota > Metazoa > Echinodermata > Ophiuroidea > Amphilepidida > Ophiotrichidae > Ophiothrix > Ophiothrix spiculata. The sequence goes on along the minus strand of JXSR01S032147.1, from coordinate 5,630 downwards.
AATATGAGCTTACCCTTTAAGGATCAAAGTGATCCAAAAATAAGGATCACAATTCTTGATCCAAAAAAAGGATCAAATATTTCTTATAAAAAAGATCTGCCTAAAACACCTCACTGAAGTGACCCTAGCAGGTTTGAACCCACGCCGCACGCACACCATGTAATTACGAGACCAACGCTCTAACCACTCGGCCACACAGGCAGCTGTCAAGTGTGGTGAAATCATCGTATTTATACCATTGTATACATTCCCGGCTATGTAGTGGATACGGGGCGTACTCAAATATGAAA
>JXSR01S032146.1:70216-83832 GCA_000969725.1 Ophiothrix spiculata | reverse complement strand
TTTAAAAAAATCTTCACATTTCTGATTGTATCTTATTTTAGATTCTGTTTAGGCTTATGTATATGTTTAAAGCATCTCAAATACTATATACGCAAATTTGAATGATAAAGTACCAAAGTAACAAGTATTTTTATACTAAAAGTTAAAAACATTATAATACATTGTAATTTTGTTTTAACTGTCTTAGCGTTTGGCTTAAAAGTTTTGGTTTGTTTACATGAATTTGCTTTTCACATATTATGTATGTTATTTTCTATAAGAACTTCTACTGTAATGAACATTATAATCCAGATTTTACAGTTACAGATTGAAGTTATTTTGAGGTCTGTACATGTATGTGTGTCAACTCTGTTAATTATAATAACATCTCGAATATTACCTTTTACCGTATTACTCAAATATGAATCAAAATTCACAAATATTGTAAAAAATAAATTAATCTAGAGTCAGATCTGTCACTAGTACATTTGTATTCAAAAGTATCTCAAATTGGCAAAAGTGTCTCAAATTGAAAATCATCTCATAATGTCATTATGAGATGATTTTCAATTTGAGACACTTTTGCCAATTTGAGATACTTTTGAATACTAGTGTGTAAGGGTAGGTTGGGTTATAAAATAAATACTTATCAATTAGAAGTTGTTAGGCCCATAGCCATATGGAGAGAATGATGAGTGATTTTGTATGAGAGTGACTGATGTGAGGAGATAAGAAACAGTGAAAGCATCCATAGGAGATTTCCAACTGCACAACAAAATGGTGGGTGATTTACCGTTAGTTTAAATGAGATTTGCCTATAAATTCACCATAAAATTTTTAAAATTAAGTATTTAAACACACTACAGAGTTGTTCATCACAACGATGCATCCATGCGTTTGTATATTTTTATAGCGCTCGGGTGGCTTTCCGAATGTGATAAATACGCCGACATATCGGATGCAGAGTTATTGATATGTGATGAACAACTCTGCAGCGTCTTTGAATACAATGTACCTTTCAACAAAATTCTTCCTGAAAACTGATTAATATAAATGAAATTCATGTACCAGATATCTATCTTCATAAAATATTCACCAGAATCTGAAGCAAAATGCTACTTTTTAATGTTTTTGCTTTGCTGTTATCAACTGTTTAAGCACCAGGCTTTGCACGTACTCAAAGTTCCCAACACAAATTAACAACGCGCCAACTTATTAGAACTGGCCAATTCCTTCGCATCCCATTTTAGTGACCAAGCAGCGAGTGTGTTGGCTCGTAGCCCTTCTATATATTTGGCTAGAGGAATTTGCTCTTTATTAGATAATGGTTCAGTCAGAGCTACAACTTATATGCACTGCGTAAACGCACTTCCATGAACGCTATACTGTGCATGACATGCTAATTTGAATATCAACTGTGGGTTCACAAATCAACAATGGTGAGCTCCTGTATAAGGAGATACAGTGAGAATAAATTATTGAACTCCTTTAATAAATATTTCAAAAATGAAGAATTTCGAATGTGTCCTTTTGTACAGTGGTGTGATCGCAGAGGTGTGTCTGGTGTGCACACATTGTAAGTAGACACACTGTTCATGTTTTGAGTATGCATACATGTAATACTGGTACGCTTTCAGGAAGATTTTTGTTGTTGAAATACCGTATTGTTTCTAATAAATGCCCAGTCTCTATTAAACGCCCACCCCAAAAAATTTCAAAGAGAAGTGTTAAAAACATTAATTTTGTACAAGCATTTTCGTGTATCATTAAGCTTTAACCAACAATCGCTAGTAACAGGAAACGGTGCAAAAGAGGTCGCGATCCCGGAAATGATGAAAAATTGTCAGTACTTCCGGGTTATTGGGGGCCATATAACAGTAGGTTGCCGTAATTGTTAAGCTTACTTAGCGATTTTGTGCAACTTTTAATGTTGAAAATTGGTCTCTAATAATCACCCTCCCTTCAAGAAATGTTGCCGCCCATGGGCGTTTATTAGAAACAATACGGTATGCATATTTTGGAAAAAAGTATATGTGGATGCACTGATGCATTGTTGCTGATTTGTTAATTTCTTTTAACTTTTTTTAAATTCCTAGATCAAAACAAATATTGCAAACTGATTTCTTGCTAAGAAAACATTGTATGTTTCTGCTTGTTTTTATTTTTACAGGGAAATTCAGCGTCTTTTAAGAGAAAAGCAATGGCACAATGACATGATAGAGAGCATGTCCCAAAGTGAGCGTAACCAACTACTGAGTGATTTATTGCGAGATCATAAAGGCAAAGAGAAAGTATTGCGTGATCATGGACTTTACAGAGGACATCCCAAATTCTTTACTGACCCAATGTACAACTAGGCCGAACACATTTATAATTAGGCAAAGTAAAAAAATATTTATGTTTCTCGTCCCCGCACGCTTCCCTTTTTGGAGATAAATTTCCTTTTATTTTTCAAATTTCGATCATAAACTTGTTTATGAATATTTTTAAGAAATCTACACTTATTCTAGAGCCTTGCAAAATGTGAAATGAAGCGTTGCAGGTGAGATTTGTGATCAACAGATGGGTGCAACTCTCAAAACAAGAAATTTAAAAAAGGCCTCGTCGTTTTGCGCGCTGAACATGCCAAAATGGAGCTAAATCAGGTAAATTTATAGTAGTTTACCAATAACATATAAAAATTAAAAAGCCCCTCTTCCTCAATTTTTTCAAAAACCCGGACGAGGAACATAAAATGTTATTTACTTGGCCTTAGGTGTGCAACAGTGCTCCCGCTAAGGTTTTGAGGAGGTGCTTATGCCAAATTCCCCAGCTGGCTAATAAGTGAGAAAGTAAGAAAAAGCATCTTCTCACACATTTTCAAAACCTGTTGTGCCTCTTGCACCAGTGACGCGCCACAAGGCCTTAGCAGAAACATTGGCATGCAGTCATTTGGCAGGTGTGGGATATTAGAATTAATTGTCATAAAAAATAATGGCAAAGAAATATCCTTGACAAATTTATGCTACACATAGGTGAAACAACAGTGTAAACCAAAATCCAGAGTGCAGGGCCCCATTGTTTGTAATGCAGTACTATTGTGAATTCAATTTTGTCCAATATATTTATGTTGCCTATAGTTACCACTTTTATCTTTCATACACTTTGCAGTAGTAGTGGTGTAACAACCTTTTCTTGTCAGGGGGAATACTTCCCCCAATTTTCATGTTTCCCCCCTGATAATATGTCCAGATTTCCCTAGCAATTTGCCCAAGCCCTACCATCGTATTTGTTACACCACTGGATACAGGTATAATCTTGTAAAAACTTACATACAGAGGTCGCATGAAGATATCGTGGAAACATTGATTCTTGTTAGCATCAATCTACGCAAATTAAGTCTTGTAACAAGATAAAATGTATACATGACTCATGATTCATACAATTTTTATACGAATCAAAGCTACCGCAGTCATACTTGTATTCTATTGACATCGCTGGACAACTACCCATAATTATGTACATGTAGATTTTAGAGCGCACTACATGTAAAGCCTACATATCAACAGAATTCGTCATATGAGTGCAAGGAAGTCGTATCTGCAATAGCTGCCATTTTTCATAAATTAGGATAGCACACTGTATAATATCCAGTCTTGGTTCAGTGGTTCTTAAAATGGATCAGTCACCTGAAGAACCATTTCAAGAACCGCTGACATAAAGCAAAGGACATTTTGAGAGGTTTTTCACACTCTTGTGACAAGGCGTTAAATAATATAACTTAGGGCGGCTATTGAAGAACGTTGACAGGTATGAAGATGGCCACCTTTTAATACAACTTTCTTGCACTCACATGACGAGATGTTGATTAACGGAATCATAAAACTGCTGGACTCCAAATGCACCTTTGGTGACTTATAGTTACTGTGGTAAAGTTTAAACCATAATTTCTTGGAAGGTGGAAACAGATACATGCAGTGTGCTGAGGTATCAAGCATTACAAGGTTTTGCATGAATTACATGTATGAAGCAATGGAACCCTGCACTATGGACTTCTGTTTACATTTTCCAAGGAATTGTGTTTTTTGATGATTCTTTGTAAAACAGGTTTCAGAAGATATATATTTTTCTTTAAAAGTATTTCAGAAAACTGTGGCTGTAAAAAATAGTGTAAGAGGAATCTAAAGTATCTTAATAAAAAAGCCAATACTTCAACATGTCTGTATTGCAATTCCAATTTAAAAGTTATACAAATGTACATGCATTTTTGGATCAAAATACATTCAGTATGGAAATTAAAATACAGAACCTTATTAAAAAAAAAAAAACATCTGTTGATACAAAACCCATGATAGCACAGTCCTTTGCCCCAATACTTGCGATATTTATTATCTTGAAAATTCCTAATAAAATAACCTAAACTTTGTGACCCTGTGACATCGCTGATTTCTTGTCAATAGGTTTATTCCTCTCTATATCAAAATTGATCTCTTCTACAATTTCTAATGCTATGGTCACATAACCACCAACTGCCGACCAATGTCTGGTAATCGGAAGGAAGCCTCAATGCCGGTATGAAATTGATGAATGCTAAATCATGCTTGGACCAAAACAAGACATTGTTAACAGGTTCTTTTTGAAACTCACGAATTAAATTCTTAGGCATGCTTTCGGCGTCTCTAGGCTCGGATACCGCCTGGCCTCTTCACGGACAGCAGCAAGGTTATGTGACCAGGGTATCATGCTGGATTTTTAAAGTGTACATTCTTGTGAGTAGCGCTGAACCAGATGCAAGTACAAAACGTGTGTAATATTGAATTAAAATTAAGATAAGAGGCTGTTATTATATATTGTAAATATTATTATATTTTTATCTATCCCCTGATCATTTCAATAAAATAATGGTTTGAGTTTGTATCTCACAAAGCTGCAGGTTGAGTTGCAACCAAGGAAATTATAAAGGGGAATCTGCCCTTGCCGCCATTTTTGTAATCAACAGGCATGAGAATCTTCCTGTTTAAACAGGAATACCTGTTATTTTGTGGCCAAATGTATGCGTTTTCCTGTTTTTTCACGGAATTTCATTCTCATGCCTGAATCAAGGAAAATCTGCCCTCGCTGCCATCTTGTTGTCGCTCTTGCAGCAGAGTTATTGTACCTCCATACAGTGTTTCCGCTAAGGCCGTATGGCGCGCCATTGGCGCAACAAGTTTCTGAAAATGTGTGAGAAAGATATTTTTCTAGCTTTTCATGCCAAGTTTGTATTGCATGAAAAGAATATCAGGGGTTTTAAAACAATTTATCACTCAGTAGATATGACAAATAATAAGCAAAAGCTTTGAGATGTTTGAAAATATTTCATTTTATATTTCCAAATATATCTAAATTATTTTTGTGTATTTAAAATGTGGGGTAGGGTAGAGGACATACATACTGCAGTTCTTTTTTCACATATTAAGAATGTGATGTACATGTATATCCTCTTCAGCTACATGAAATTGCTGTAACGTCCGTGTATATAATATAAACGATCGAGGAGAATGAGTTTATGTCGGAAATTTTGATTTTGAGATAATAGCAATAAAGGGAGAAAATTATGTTGTCCATTGTTTTTTTAGGTCAGAAAATTGTCATCTCTGGAACCAGATGACCAATTCACATTGGATTTTAATCAAAATCTAGTATTGTAATGCGCAGTAAGGTTATTTAAAAAAATAAAAATAAAAAAAAATTACCGACACGTGACTCATTTCCCTTGGATCGCATCACAAATCGTGTGTTATAAAGTTGTTCTTGTACGCAATCTTTATTTTTTATTATTCCTTTGGAAGTTCCAATTGATCTTGACCTTCTTTTATTTACTTTTTAAAACTTTTCAAACATATATTATTGGACCGGACCCACTTGCTTTGAAGTGAAATCACTCTATAGAGTTTGAAAAGAAAAAAATGTGGGAGCTTCATAACCAGCTTGTAAGCCAAAGAGATTTTTATTCGTACTTCGTATTTTGACCAAGCATTTTGGGATCCTTAAAACCAGCTTATAGCCAAAGAGATTTTAATTTGTACTTATTTCTGACTGAGCAACAATGTAATATGATGTATTTTTCTTAATTTTTAGTCTTGGAACATGTATACAATATAATTTATACATACAATGCATCACTACTTATATATACTCTTCAACATAAATTGTAACCTCAACATCATAATACATTACTGTAACTTAAAATAATATAATAAAATATAATACTGTACTATGCACCAAAATTACATTAGTCTCTGATAACATGCTATCAAATAAAGTTTAAAAAAAAAAAATAAGTAAAATGGAATGAATACGATGTTGATTTTCTTTTTTCAAGTGTTGAATTGTCGATGTATTAGGTCCGTATGCACAAAAGAGGTTTAAGAGTTAGACCAGGGCCCTATTCCATAAAAGTTGAAATCAACCTAACTTAAGACGAATTACTCATTTGAACTCTGGATAGAGTTTTAAATTTTGAGTTTATCTTAATGTTATTACAGTAGAAACTCATTATAACGAAATCTGATGTTATAAAGTAGTTATTTTCCTGTACCATTTTACTAATTTCTTTTGTTTTTTATTGTTTTTAAAACCCTGATATAACGGAATTTTGGATATAAAGAAGTAATTTTTCCCCAGCAACTTCGTTATAATGAGTTTCTACTGTATTACAACCATATTTCACTTCATAAAGGAATTGAAATAAAGACTTTCTGAATTTTTTTCATCTAAAAAAGATAGGATGAATCAGATTCAATCTTGACTTAGGTTTGATTTTTACTTTTATGAAATAGGGCCCTGGTTTAAGGTTAGATCTGGTTTAAGTCAAATTTTGTATAACAGCTAAATATATTTTCCGCAACAAATTATGGGGCTCTCCACACTGAAGCGTCAAATGTAGATGATGTAGATTTCCGAAATGCAGATTGTTTCACACGGTCGCGCGTCAATCTGACTTCACTCCAGGTGCACATATTGACACGCTGGGGCGTGCATATGCGTGAAATAGTGCATGTACACGCCAAGTCATTTACGCACGTGCGATCGTTTGCTGAAGTCCAGTTTAATCTACATGCATCTAGATGTGCGAAGTACAGATTGATTTGTCCGTGTGGAGAGCCCCATTGTCATATTTTGTGTGATCTGTAAAATTTTTGGTTAAATCTGATCATCCATATTTTAAAGCTTTTGCATTTTAAAAATGCTTCAAAAGGTTCTTTTACGGCAGTAGTAATTTAGACCCGGCGGTCTAATTTTAAACCTGGTCTAAGTCTTTAACCTCTTTTGTGCATACGGACCATTAGAGTTTAAGGTAGCCATCTTGGATTGTCACTCATGGAAGCAAGTTATTGTATGAGACAATGGTTTAAATGAAATAAAATGCACACGCTGTCTGTGTGTCAAGATTTGCACGCTATGCCTTGCTACCGGGCATGCTTCTTAAACAATAACATGGACTCATGAGCAGCAAAATGGCAGGGAATGCATGTTCTCCTATTTAAAATATTTCATAAAATTGTGGCATAAGGTGACTAAATATATTTACATAGAGATAAAATAAAATCATAAACATTTTCATAAATTTTCTATAGACAATCAAGTTGAATAGTGCAGAGAAGAGTGTTCCATAATAGATTTTACATGATTCTACATAGCCTAAGCCAAAGCACTTAAAATCAAAATGAAGCGCTCCCTGCCACATTGTTGTCACTCATGGAGCAGAGTTAATATACCTAAAGGAATTTTCGGAGTTGGCACGATATCCAGGCAGATTGCGGAAATCTTCACTTAACGCATATACAGCATGAACACTGTGTTTCATGAGTGACAATAGACAACTTTCGTATGTCCCATAATGCATCTTGAAAGTACCGTAAAGTGTGGTCGACTGCGCACTTTACGGTACTTTCAAGAAGCATTATGGGACATACTAAAGTGGTCTATCCAGGATTTACACGGCGTCAAATCAAAATGATGGTGAGCACAGCTTCCCTTTATAAATTCTTTGGCCTCAGCACATTGTATAGTGGTTTACTGACAACTTTGACCTGAGTGGGCTCCATTCCACTCCTGGCATCAGGTCCTGCTACATCCTCTAGTGATATACTGCACCTTTTATATAAGAGCTAAATAAATCCTTGTCACTTGATTTGCGCATCTTGGGTCACGTGCCATTCGTCATTTGATAGTAAACGTCACCCTCTGTGCAAGAGTGCCATGCAAACATTTTGATACATTGCACTATTACCTTTTTTGGTAATACGCAACATTGGTCGCGGGCGTAATTTTAAATTGAGTATGCTTGCACAGTCCGCGGGCGCAGTATAAGACGCGTCATTGCATAAAGCTGGCATGTACAGCACCTGTATAGTAGATGTTGTCTCTGTTTGTTTTGTTTACAAAGATTTATTTAGCTGTCATAAAACAAATAATGAATGTTTCTTATTCGTGTCAATGGATCAAATATTTCATTCGGTGAAAGATCAATGCCCCATTCAACTCTGCTTCGCCTCGTTTGAATGGAGCATTTGATCTTTCACCTCATGAAACATTTGTAACATTGCACTCATAAACATTCATTATTTGTATAATAATCAATCCCAAATTTTGACCATGGCTACCACGATCAGCTACCTCAGTTTCGTATGGTTTTCCACGATCACTTCCTTGTCCAACACACTCAACATTAAGATAAAAGTCAAGACCATACAGTGTTCACGCTAAGAATTTTTTCTTTGCGCCAAAGTATAGATAACGAACTGACAAATTTTTCTTTGCGCCAAATTAATGTGAATATGAACGGAGTGTCAAACACAGGGGCGTCACTAGACCTTTGTCATTAGAATAGTGTAGCGGTATCTGGTGTGGCCTTATTATAGCTGTAGATTAGTAGAAAGCCTATATGACATTTCTATTTTCTTTTGAGCGTCTGGGCCAATTTCGCGACATAGGCCTTAGCAGGAACACTGCTCAAGACCTTCCTGAAAGCGTGCACCCCATTTGACAAGACTACATCTTGGTCTAACTTCTACAAGTCAATGTTCTCCTTTACCACCTTCAATAAATGCAAAGATATTACAGACTTCACAAAATAAAACACATTAATCATCTTCTAAACACATGTATACGATGATTAACACTCTACCTCAAATAGGCCAAAAATAAAAACTTGTTTGCTTGTCCTCAACCGACCGACCCTAATTTTAGAAATCAGGAAAAAAGTTTTTTTCTATTTACTGTACAAAAGAATACCGACCCTATTTTTGGAAATTCCTGAAAAAAAAAACCCTGAAAAAGTTTTTTTTTCCTTTTCAGATTTTTGCATTCTGAAAATGCAGGAAAAATGTATTTTATAGTTTGTATTGAGTATTTTAATTGTTTTGTAATGTATGCCGATTCATTTTGACACCAAAATGTTCTTATTATTATTTTGTATTCTGAGCCTTGATTAATACAATATACATGTTGAGTTTGATTGTAAATAAAAAAGAAGGGGGAAAAAAAGAAATCCCAACCGATCGACCCAATTTTTCAAATTAAACTGAGGACAAGCAAACAATTTATTTTTTTGGCCTTATAGTCCACCTGGTGACACAATGCCAACTGAGATTCCTTGATCACATCCTCTAAATGCCTAAAAAGATCCTGACTTAAGATCTGTGCATCCACGCCGGGAACAGAGAGAATGGGAATTGAAACTCGCTGGTTGAAAAGTGCCCAGAACCTGGTGGGGTAATTTGCTACAATATTATTAGCTGATTATTGTAGCAAATCCACTCTAAATGTAAATGATGTACCATACTACGTCACATAGTACAGTTATCACTATTGTTATCAGCCTGTTGATCCGAAGTTGTTTGTGACATTCCTCGAAGTGATGTATATCTCTTTTATAGTCTTGCCTTGTCACTAACACTAGTGAAGCATTTGATTGTACAGGTTGAATGGTGAGTATACAAATTTGAGTAATAGATCAGTTCTTTCTGTACCTGTGTGTGACATATTCGTGGTGGGTACAAATTTTGTCCATTTGCTCGGAACAGGAGTTTAATGGCCCTGATCCACGCATTGGCATTTTGTAGACATGGCTGTCAACAGAATTCATTCTTTGTCTTTGTAGAGGAGTTACAGCATGCGAATCATAATAAAGAGGTTCAGGTTTGGACCCCCAGTCAGACGTCTCCTTGTTCGTTTTGGCAAAAAAAATAATTGTACGCCATGGTTCGGAACTCAGGATAAGCCACCAGTCCTCTGCTCCACATTGGGTCGCTGCATAAACAGTGTATGCCTGGTGAGCTACAGCGATTGTTAGGGTGTTATGAAGCAGCCATGCAGGCAACACCTTTCCTCATTTTATTGTACAAACCTGATGACAATCATAAGAGGGGAGCGTGGCCGAGCGGTTAGAGCAAGGGTCTCGTAATACAGCGGTTTTTGTCTCCTTGGGCAAGAAACTTTACTTAATTCATGGTTCGGAAGTCACGTTAAGCTGTTGGTCCCCTGTACGAATAGACTCCTTCATGGGTATGCATGTCATGACATGCAAGTACTTGTAAATTGATTGATTAATATGACACTTGTAGTCACTTTTATCATGGTCACATTTTGGTCACAAAACTGTTCTCTTTGTAATATATCTATTCCCCTCTGTAGTATACTGTATTCTTGTCCGTTTCATGAACCTTGACTTCAAACAGAAGGTTTGGGTCAGGTAAAAGTTTCTGCATTTGTTCCCAGATAAAAATAGAGACATTCTCAGTTGTGCTCACAACATCTTGGAAATATTCCACGTCTAAATCAAGGTTCTTGTGATCCATTGTATCCATAATAGCTGCCTGAAATGCAAGAACAGAAAATATTCACAATTATAGACAAAGTGATAAAGTTCTTCCATGGTCTTAACAAAACACAAATGGTATGTACAAAGCCAGGTCTGATTGAATTGAGTGAACATCAACGATTTCTTTGATCTTTGCCGATATTGGATACTGCAAATAAAATTGATGTGCCACCCACAAGGATATCTGTCCACCTATTTGTTTAATAATAAATAAATAAATATGACATATTTATAGAGGATAGCCTTATCATAGTCTGGTACTGCTTTCCATGAGGGTCCTGTCAGATGGACATATTTATTTGCCAGTTTTAGTGCAGGAGGAAAACCGGAGCGCCCGGAGGAAAACCTGTGGAAGCAAGTTTGGACTGGCAACCAATTGCACATACAGCGCCTGGACCGGGGTTCGAACCCGTGACCAGTCCTGGGCTTATTGGTGCAAGGCGAGGAAAGTACCGCTGTGCCACCTGCTTCCCCCTTTCATGCAAACTCTTTATATCATGACTTTTTATAATGATGACAATAACTGACAATGCCAACATACCGTATCTATTGCCCAATTAAACTACTGACTTTCTGAATGGACATCGCCTAAATGATTGGTTTATTTGGTATCAGCATGTCAAAAATGGTTTAACTGCTTTAACAATATGTCGCCTATTGACGATTTTTTTAAAAATTCAGAATATTTTAACAATGTAAATAATTTATGAGGTGGCAAATAGTTGAATTGGATGAGTGAATATTTTATTATCATAAAGCAGACGATGTTACTTTCAAGTTTCAATCACTCACCTTCATGTACTCCTTCAGATCTGAGATGTTTAACACCATACCAGTAACTGGGTCAACCTAAACACAACATAAAGAAATAAGGAAAAAGGCTCATACGTGATGGTGATAAAATACACAAATGAAGGTTGAAACTTCTGCATCACAAATATTTACTAACCTCGTTTGGAGGCACAGAACCATCACCATCAGCATTTCCAGAGACGATCAGAAATCATAACATCTCTCATTGCTGACGAGAAGGTATCGAAAGGCCTCCAAACGAGGTTAGTAAATATTTGTGATGCAGAAGTTTCAACCTTCCATTTGTGTATAAAAGAAATAGTTTTTCATTATTGTGTGAGATTTTACTTCTTAACAAAGAACCTGACTGGTGCACATAAAAAAATGTACTATTGACTAAAAAGTTAAACAAGATTATTCATGAACCAGTAGTCTCACCTGTTTAAACAACCAGGGGTCATTATGTCATTGATATAAACAAATCAATCAAATATATTCAGGGATGCAAGTTCCTCAAGTCAAAATTTCCTGAAATGTTTAAAAATCTCCCACAAAAGACCGCTTTCATGCTTTTCCTATTCTTTTACACAGGACAAAATTTCCTGAAAACAAAATATTTTCAGTAAAATTTCCTATTCTTTTACACAGGACAAAATTTCCTGAAAACAAAATATTTTCAGTAAAATTTCCTGAAAACTTGCATCCCTGTATTTTCATTTCACTTTGTGCTGAAATCACCCAAGAGTTTTGCAAATTTAATGTTAATTTTCATGTTATTTCCAACATGGATGACGAGTTTATCAACTGGGACATTTAGATCTCGATGATTTGTTAGGAAATTATACAGATGACGGCAAATTTAGTGTAGAAAGTGAATGGTCCGATTGCAGCAATGGCGATGTCTGAGGATGACAACGTAAATGATACGCCATGGAAAACAGCTAGTTATGAGAAATTCTTAGTCACTGAGTGCGATTTTACTTCCTAATAAGGAATTTTGGCCATCCATTATGAGACGATAGATGACAGTGCTTTCAACGTGAAACGCAGTGGAGCCGCGCGTTCAAAATCTTATCTTTTATTCTCTAAGAAAATGTACCAGTAAAAAAAAAAAGAAATTGATCTCAAAGCTGCAATTCGTTTTTACAATGAAAACAAACTAGTGTGACGGTAACTGCATTTTGATGCAATAAAACCCGATATTTAGGTTGGTTGTGTGCTCTGCAGTTTCATTTTTATTGTGTAAGGAATGTTGATTATCTCTTTATTCTTACCTTTCCCTTTAATGTTACTTCAACTGCAGAAACAAAGAAAAAGAAACAAATTATTGTATACATTTGATTCTAATCTTAAATAACATCTGCATAAAATCATATATGCCAGTAACACTGGTATATACTTCAGGGTATTTAGCACTGGCACAATCTTCAGCATACTGTAGAAACCCAATATAGGGCTCGTCATGTTTTGCTTCAACACATTATCTTTACCACAAAATGTAACTGATTTGATTCGCTGAACAGATGCTGACAAGTAAGCTGAATTCATCTTATATCAGAAGTAATAAAAATAAATCCATTCACAAATAAAATTTTCGAAATTTTGTTCAATGCCCCTTTAATTTTGAAGGTTTTAGACTTGTTTGTGGATTTTTTGTCATTATAGACAAGTCTATATTGCTCTTGTAATGGATTCCTTCAATGTTTTTTTGAATAATTGTTTTAATTTACGCATCATGTTGATTTACATTAATACTGACTTTGCTTGACATCATCATCATAGTTCACCTAGAGCCTCCAGTTGACTTTCTTTTTTAAGATACAGGGCACAACAAAGGTAAAAGTCATATTCTGACAAAATCGGGATTTCTATCCATTTAACCCTTATTAAACCTGACGAGCCGGTATAGACTCACCAGGTATACACTGTATGCAGCGCCCCAAGAAGGAGCATTCGCACAGGGGACTAACGGCTTAACGTGACTATCCGAACCACGGAG
>JXSR01S032146.1:58112-68411 GCA_000969725.1 Ophiothrix spiculata | reverse complement strand
CAAATTAGGTACTTAATTAGCATATTTTGTGCTCAAATTGCAGCTGGCACAAGCGCAGCTCTATCCTCACCTACCAACCAAATTTCATGAATGTAGGGTGCACGGTTTGTAAAATATCCCATTTAAAGCATTTTACGCATAAATTATGCAAATTAGATACTTAATTAGCATATTTTGCGCCAAAATTGTTGCTGGATCCAGTTCGGCTCAGGGTCTACCCAGTCACCAAATATCATTAACTTAAGGCATGCGGTTTCTGAGATATGCTCCGGACGCCGGACAGAAAATCGGAACGCTATGTCTCTTCTGAAAAATTTTCACGGGCACGGATCTATTTCCCCCCAAAAATAAACAATACTATTCTGCGTATTATACGCTTATACGCATAAGCACGTACCAGAAAGCATTGACCAGACACCTTAAAACAAGTATATTTTAAAAGCTGAAAATATGCTCTATGTTTTTTATGAATCTGCAATAAAACAAAATTGATCAGGAGTTGAATGTCAGAGAGTCACATATTTTTTGCACATACCTGTGTAATTATGTCCATGACCATTAGGGTTATTGCACTTTCCATATAACAGCCTATTTTCTTCTCCTGAAAGTTCATTACTGAAGAGAGAAAAACGCACTTTATTTATCAATTTTAACCAAAAATAATATGCATTTTGATGGAACAATATAAGACCTCAAGAAGACCAGACATCACGGTCTATTCACCATCAGAGAAGCAGGGCATTTTAATTGAACTCACGGTACCTGCCGAGAAGAACTTAGCAAGTCAACCACAGGAAGAAGCTGAAAATTGATAAAAACCTTATCCATGAAGGACAAGACTCCTCTGGATAAGAATTTGAAATACTTTCTAATGGAGGTTGGATCAAGGGGATTCACGAATACCACACTCCGATCTCGCTTCAAGTTCTCTGGTTTAACCAGGAAAGAGATCAAGAAAGCAATGGATTATATGTGATGAGAACAGCCCTCAGAGCAACTTACACCTTGTGGCTGGCAAGAAATTCAAAGCTATTTGGAAGCTGGAAATTGATAAGTCACCCACTTATCCCACCAGTTATTAAGTTTATTAACATTGATGAAGACTAAATAAGACGGAACTCCCTAGTAAGTCTGGTCTGGGATCCAGTGACCAGTCTTAATACTCAGAATGGCTTCTGCACTCACGTTCCAGCAGTGCAAAACTTGCAATCTCTAGGCAAAGGGTCTTCAAGGTAAATGTAGAAGTATTGACTTGACACGTTGGTTTATGTCACCACATACAAACAGATCCTAGTCTGAATAACAGAGATGCCACTGTTTTCATTGAAAAATACCTGAAAAAGCCATACATTCTTGAAAGATACTCCAAAAAAGGCCAAAAATATATGAAAATTAGAGATCATGAAAAACCTGAAATCATGGTTTGAACTTCTAAAAAACCTGATTTCAGGTTAAAACCTGAAAAGTGGCATCTCTGGAATAAGCAGAATTCTACTACTACAGTGATTCCAGTGTCAAGACAACAGCTGCACTGGAGAGGAGATAAATTAAAGTTGGTAAATAATTGCACAAAATTACCCTTAAATTTGGATGGATCCGACCTAAACTAACATGGTGCAAAAAGTAAAGTATGTAGTTAGAAAAATAGCTGGAAGAATCTAGGCCGATCTTTTTAATTATCAGTCTCTGCCCGGCAAACTTCCTTTCTGTCCCAAGAATGACTAAGCACCATAGTGAAAATAAAACCTTTCTGTTCTCACCTATGCAGCCTGTGGCAGGCACTGAATTTTTCCTCACGGGTTAGATACGCTATTCTTGCTGGTCTTGCCGGCTGTGCAAATACGTCCTGTTCCATTTGGAAATTGACATCAACAAATTCCTGCAAACAACAACAGAATGAAATGTTGTGAAATCTCTACTACTGTGAACCCTTTCCAGTCAAGAATAAGCTGTTACAGTATATGGCATGCATATTTCTGGTTTGGCCGTAACACCAGGATGACATGCTCAGAAAGAGTTCTCAAATGGTGTTTAGAGCGGAAAGAGCCCGGGGAATGTACTTAGTACAAATGGGATTATGGGGATGTGCTGCAAAATCGGGTGGCAAAATCAGTCTCTCTGTTATTTCAATTGGTCCGTGTTCTTTTTTTCGCAAAAAAGTGGCATTTTGATTCTTTTCAAAATTTTCCAACCTTTGCATCAAATTGGAGCATTTCTTCACAAAACTTTAGAAAATTTGTGCCAAAAACATGCAACTTTTGAGTAAATTTGACTCAAAATGGGGGATATTTGGTATATGGATGGGTACCTTTTTCTTGAAAACTGGTATTTGGATGGGTGGATTTTCAAACTTTGCAGACGAATGTCCCTACCCAAACCAAACTTGAGTCCCCCTGGGGGAGAGAGCATCTAGCAAAATATTGAACAGTGGAATTTGGGTTTATTTTTGGCAGTAAAGATTAGTAAAAAAGTGTCTGTCAGACTGAGGATGGTGTCAATCCATTTAATTTAACAGAAAGTTTTTGCTCTGTAACTCTGCGGCGGATGATTAAAAAAGCACTTTTATTCATGCCTGCTATTATGGGTGTGGTGGTGGGGGAAGGGGCAGGGGTTAAGTAATTAACACTGAAAGAGAGCTAGTATTCCATCAAAGTATTGTTTACAATAACATCAAGATTTCACAAATCATGCTCAAACAAGATGGTTCATAAACCAGTAGACTCGCCTGCTTTGATGACCCTTTATTGCATCATTTACCTCAGTTCACATTTTAGATCTTTTTTTTTTGAGTTTGACCTCAAATGACCCTACGACTCTGACCTGATACACCAGGACACACCCTTGGTCAAAGGTTATTCAAGAGTGCAAGTTTACAACTATATCATCATTTTTGAAATTTTGACCTAAAATAACCTTTTGACCTTGGAATGACCTTGACCTTTCACCACAACGACACACCCTGGGTCAAGGGCTATTTTGCTGCAAGATCGGTCAGTGTAGATCAATATTTAGTTATTATAGTGACCTTGACCAACTAACTTTTTGAACAGTTTTGGCATTAACCTTGAAATGACATTTTGACTTTGACCAACACAGTATTAAAGCTACCCTGAAATATGACTTGGATGACCTTGGATCAACTTCCTGCACAAGTTTCACAGTGCAAGCTTTACCCAACCCTTCATATCATGTACAAATTGACTGTAGCCCTTACGATTCAGTAGTAATGCTGTGGACACAATACACAATAAATTATGCAACTAGGTAGGTCCTACTTAATTAGCATGTTATGGGTGTACCGTTTCTTATATTTGCTCCATATAAAAATCACGGACAGCGGACAGAAATTTGGAACGCTTTCTCTTCCTGCAAAATTTCAGGCAAAGCAATATAACAAAATTCTGTACAACAATTCTGAACCACAATAACCCTAATACGTCACAGTCCAGCAAAATCCAACAAGCAAAAATCAAGAAATTTGCGTAAGTCAAATACGTCATAGACGGGGGGATACAGATGGGCACGAAATGGCTGCCATGGCAGGCTATATATACTTGACTTGGTGGCTTGCCATATAGGTGGACACGGGATCGGGATGCCAGAGGTCAGGGGTTCAAATCCCCATTTTTGAATGACGTATATGGACTTACATACTTTTTAAGCGTTTGGGAGTTAGGATTATGAAGATCTATAAGTGCATAGTAGACATGCTACCATAACCCTAACATGTCACAGTCCAACAAAATCCAAAAAGCAAGAAATTTGCTTAAGTCCAAATACATCACTTGGGGAAGCCGGTTAGTGTAGCGGTATTTCCCTCGCTTTGCACCAATGAGGTCCCGGGTTCGAGTCCCGCGCCCGGCGCCTTATGTGCATTTGGTTTTCAGTCCATGCTCGCTTCCTCAGGTTTTTCTCCGGGTCCTCCGGTTTTCCTCCTGTACTAAAACTGAATATTAAGAAAGATCTAGGACCCCAATGGAAATAAGCTTCATTAGAGGCTTTCTTGGGTTATCCTTGGCTATCAGCCTAAAGAATTCTTTCTTTCTTTCTTATCGCAGATGGGGATATGGATGGGCACGAAATGGCTGCCATGGCAGGCCATACTCAGTGGCTTGCCATAGGTGGACATGGGATCGGGATGCCAGAGGTCGGGGGTTCAAATCCCAGGGGAAACGGGAAATTTTTGTATGACGTATTCGGACTTAGATAGTTTTTGAGCGTTTGGGAGTTAGGGTTAAGGGTGTTTAAAACATCAAACAAAATCAAGAGAAGTATAAGTTCAATGGGAAGTACATAATTTACATTTCCTTTTGTCCCTGCCTACTTCCATAATAGCAATGTCAGGTTATTGGGGTCAATATGGTATAAAATCACTCTTTTAAGAAAATCTGTAAAATGCTTGGAGCAAGGTGTTTCATACCTTGGTGAAAAATAGAAATAAGGGGCTTACAGCTTTTAGAAAACTTGAAAAAAATGCATGACTCAACTGGTTTGATCCTGTTCCTCCATCAAATTTCATACACAAAAGGTCATATATAACCCTGTCAATTCTTTTTAATAGATGTATTTTTCATGAAATAGATGCATATTTTGTATGCTTGCAAATTCCAAATATATCCATAAATTATGTTAGACAAAGCCAGAAACTGACTTACGACTTTAGCTTTCGACATCTTCGGCGACGTCTTGATCACAAGTGATGATATCCACTGCTTTTCTAGCTAGTGTTGTCCTTCCTAGAGGGCGAAGTTCCTTTGTTTAGCAGCGGACAAGGACTCCAATATTCTCACCAGAAAAATAAGAGAAGCAATCTGGATCAGGAGGCGAGGGGACAAAACCTTCAACCGCGATATAGGGTCATATTCTCTTGATCACGTCTACGATCCGCTGCTAAACAAAGGAACTTCGCCCTCTAGGAAGGACAACACTAGCAAGAAAAGCAGTGGATACGATCACTTGTGATCAAGACGTGGTCAAAGATGTCGAAAGCTAAAGTCGTAAGTCAATTTCTGGCTTTGTCTAACATAATTTATGGATATATTTAGATGTATTTATGTGCATTACATATTGTGCAAGTGCATATATTACTTCCAGACATTATAAAAAAGCAACAATTGACAAAAAGCAAAGTCACAGTTCTGAATATCTATATTTACATGTATACCAAATAAACAAATATATAAAATATATACATATGATATTGTTGAGCAAGTATTTACAAATGGAATTCATGCTGAAGATGTCGGTTTTGACCAAAATTATCAATTTTGGCAAAAAGTGCCAAAAAAACAAATTTTTGCACCCAAAAATTTGGAGAGCCTAACTAAATTTTTTATGAAACTTTGAAATTCAATGCTTTTTGGAATCTAGAAACAAATGTCTAGGGATGGTTTTCTTAAATCTTAAATTTTGTCTTATTTCTTGAAAAAATGCAAAAAAAAAAAAATAGTAATTTTTTACCAGAAATCATGATTCTTGACATTTTTAACCTATTTTTGGCATTTTTCAAAAATTAAGAAAAACAAAATCAAAAATTTGGTAAACCCTTGCTAAACATCTATTTTGGGATTCTTAAAAGCAAAGAAGTGTACATTTTCATGAATGCAAATTTTAATAAGGCTTTCCAGAAATTTTTAGGGCAAAAATACTGTTTTCCGCGCTAAAATTGACCATTTTGGTCAAAAACGGATATCGCCATCATGTTCAGCATAAATATCCGCTTCTAGAGATGCATACTTATATTTGGCTTTGATAAATTTTTAGAGTTTCGATACAAAAGCAGTTTATGCCAGTGGGTGGGTCTATCCCAGCCTTAATTATTTACTCAGCTTTGTTTCCTATTTCAGCATTACTTTTATCCCAAAACTTTACAATCTTATATTGATTTATGACTCTAAAATTCTTATTATAAAATTTATTACAGATGTAATGAAATCAAAGAGACCAGCTATATTCTTTGATTTTGTCATGTGAGTGCAAGAAAGTCGTATCTGCAATACATGTAGCTGCCTTTTTACATATAATTTGCCTTGCACACTTGATTTAATGTCCAGTCTTGGGTCAGTGGCTCTTGAAATGGTTCTTGTCACCTAAAGAACCATTTCAAGAGCTAGTGACATATAGGAGAGAAAATTTTCTAATATTTTTCTAGTCACAAAGAGTTATAAAGAAATATGACATATGGTAGCCATTGCAGATACAACTTTCTTGCACTCACATGACGATTTGATCTGTGGTGTTTGATTATATACATCTATGCCAGGCCAAAAACACTGAATGACAGTCATAGAAGTTGATTGCCCAGTGTTGCATATTGATTTGTTTGAAGAGCTTTATGGTTCGTTCAAAGTCAAGCGATTTCATCACTGCAACAATGCTTGATATGCAGTCTTTGCACATGCTACGAAATGTGTGCTTAATGTTTCAAGATTGTGCATCGAGCGATGTCATGGCCATGAAATCGGTGGACTCTGAATGTACCATAACACAATACATGCGCAGCGCACTTGTGAGCGAGTGATTTTCTTGATGTAGTTAAATCAGGGATTCTAGATATTATGGGATAGGAATTTCCTATACCTTGCCAATGGAAAAAATGAAGCTTCAGCGCAAATTTGTAATTTGACGTCACAATGTTAATTATGTATTCAACCAATTACGTACAAGCTCATTAGTATGCCCGATTTTAGCTGATTTTTGTCAACAAAATGTTCCGGAAATTCTCTTGAATTTCAGTGCAATAAAAATGAAAAATAAATAGAACCAGACCCATACAGCATTAGATACACTAATTCTGAACAACTTTTGGCTGATGGTACTATAAGCTTCATTTGAAATCGGCTGACCTGCGCTGATAAAGCTTACAGTTTTCAAGTCACACACACGGGCACGGGAATTCCCATGCGCAATGTTCTGCGCATGGTTGCACATTTGATTGACATAGACCCCGCCTATGACACCTTAATGACTACCAAATATGGTAAAAAAATGGCATCAGCAGAAACGCGAGAGAGACAGGGCCCTGGTTAAATGTAGGTTTGTGTTGCAAATAGCTATAGATATGAATTCTCTTTACCAAAGCCTTCCACTCTCAAATGAGCACTGTGCATTTAGATATACAATGAGTGATGACTGAAGGTGATGTGTGTTTCCAGTCATACTTTTGCTAATTATGATCAGCCTAAACTTGCCTTCTTGAATAGTCAGAACCAAAATCAAAGCTCCATAAGACAGTGGACCAGCCTGATGCAATTTCTACAGATAACTTTTTGCAATATTATAAAAAATGGCAAATTATAGCAAAACATGAAACCTGATTATTAGCATGCTCCTTGCCTGCTTGATATTGAGGCATTCGTTGGTCCCGAGTTGAGATTGGTTTGGAGCGGCGATAACACATTGAGGGCGCTGCTCCATGTTAACTACAGATTGATTGGTCGTAGTGGTTTGAGTTAGTGGATTCACAAGTCCCTCGTACTGCATGGCTAATGTATGTGGCTGAAAATATAACAAACATGAAATCAATTTTGTATTATATCTATAGGCTTTCATAGAGTTCATGATGGTATCTTTGCAGGATGGGAGGGAACTCAAATCTGAAATCAATTTAAAAGGAAGTACACAGTAGGGCCTCACCTAATAAGGGTTGAGGTAATTTTCAATACCAAATTGAATCAAATTCCAAATGATAAAATATTTGATGGATGGTGCACACAGGCATCTCGTACACTACCAATGCTTGTGTATTGACATGGGGCTCTGTAGGATGTGGAGCTATGGGCACAGACATATGCAGGTTGAATATGCAGTATCTGGTTGATGGTTGACATAAGCTACATTCCTGGAATGCACATCGATATAGAGTCCAGCTCTATTGTTGTTGGATTTAATTCGTGAACGCGTACTCAGAGCCTTGTGCGTTCACGCGAACTAAACAACCTTGAAAATATACGCTTGCGTCAGGGAGCACTGCGTACTTGCTATAAACACGCGTTCACGAATTAAATCCAACAACTATAGTGGAGTTTGCATTAATATCAAAAGTGGACTGGTTCCCTCTCTCAAAGTAAGCAACAAACTCAACAAGCACCATTAATCCAATAAGCATTTCATCTTACATTTCAAACAAAATGTCACATGTTCACAGGCTACCAAATTATCAAACAGGCTGTACAAAATTATGCACCGATGTCACAATCAGTTAATTAGTCTAGAGTTAATTACAGACTAGTGATAGTACACAAATAAAGGCTAATTAATTCATATGCATAATTTAATATTGGTTGGTCTCTGTGGTGCTTTGTTTCAACAGTATAATAATGCAAGCATCAATGGCAGTCTTGAACTTACCCCCTGTTTGCTTTTAATATATTGGTTAGTCTGTGTTGCTATGTTCCTACAAGTAGTGCTATGTTCCTACAAATAGGCTCTGTGGTCTAAAACTGTGCCATTTTAAACACAAACTTATTAAAACATTTCTGGTTTTTGAGAATTATGTTAATTGTAAGCATACTGGGGAAGGAAGGACGCGTCAGGCAAGGTAAAACACAACAACCCTCTTAATATTGTTGTTGGATTTAATTCGTGAGCGCGTGTTTATAGCAAGTACGCAGTGGTCCCTGACGCGGGCGTATATTTTCAAGGTTGTTTAGTTCGCATGTACGCACAAGGCTCTGAGTGCGTACGCATTCACGAATTAAATCCAACAAATATAGATACGTTCCTTCCTGTATGGCCAAACAAAAATTTATTGGCCAATGCAAACAAAAATACATGGTGGGCTGCATTAACAAAGTATGAGGTCCTTCAATCTGGATTTGTGTTTACACTGTCAAATGAATTTCTATTTATCCTTCAGTAAATTGCATTTGAGTTTGAGTGGGAGGCGGGCTCCTGTATTCCCTCTGCTCCTTCTGGTTATCAGGCATGAGAATGAAATTCCATGAGAAAACAGGAAAACATACAGGCTAAAAAAACGGAAAACACATTTATTTGGGAAAAAAAAAAAAAAACAGGGCTAGAATTTTGGTGTGAGTCCACTCTCGCAAAGATTCTGCAAAACATGTCCACGAGAATCCAAGTTGACTCTTGTAAATCCCCAAAGCTCCCACACAAAGTGAATGGAGGAGAATCCAAAGACTCACGCAAACTCCATCCATGAGAAACCAAATGGACTCTCGTATCTCTGAAAGAAATTCTACCCCTGCAAAAACAAAACAGGAATTCCTGTTTAAACAGGAAGATTCTCATGCCTGGGTTATACTATTGGCAAAATGAAAACTTATTGGGATGTAAACAAAAATAAAGTGTAGGGGTTGTATTTACTAAACAATTATAGGGCCCTGTAGCCTAGATTTTTGTTTACACCTGTCCAGTAAATTTTTGTTTGATCTATATAGATTAAAAAAATAAATGCTATACTTACAATACCAGCTAGATGCCTTTTCACATTGTATTTGCTGACATAGGTGGTTCCTGATGCAAATTTGTCGATTTCTTTACGTGCTATACCACGTATGTTGGAGTCCCTTTTGATTCTGGGTCCATGCTTGGCACATATTTTACACCACACAAAATTGACCATCTCTGAGCCATCTTTCAAGATTGTTTTGTAGCCGATCCAATCGGAGACGCCCCATTTAAAGAATGTGCTGAACTGAACACATGAGGGAGTGGTTTTGATTTTCATGGTGGTGTTATTTCCCATAGATGTAGGCAAGATGGATGTAGGCTCGATGTTGGTGTTATTTACGGTAGGTGCAGCCTCGATGTTGGTGTTATTTACCGTAGATGCAGCCTCGATGTTGGTGTTATTTACCGTTGATGCAGCCTCGATGTTGGTGTTATTGACTGTAGATGCAGCCTTGATGTTGCTGTTATCTGCCATTGATGCAGCCTTGATGTTCACTGAAACATCTGCCATCGATGAAATAGCTTAATTGACTCTCTTCAAGAAATAAAAAAACAAGTTGTTATTATTCAAAAGTACATCTTTGTGCATAATAATGTGAAGGCTAGATACTTGCACTTTTACTCATCATACCGAGTGAGTCAAAAAAACTGCAATAGTTAAATAAAAGCCATATTTTAAGAACAAGAGATACCATGAACTTGAAAGGTATATATCTCAATAGATCACAGATTTATCTTTAAAATGGTGAAAAAATGGGGGAAATTGATAAAGGCGTCATAGAGATACACTTATTTGAATTGGAAGGCATAAAAACAGTTCTGTCCAAGTGTCGTGCATATGTTTTACTCAATACGTAGGACACAATTATGACATACTCTTTTCTGTTT
>JXSR01S032144.1:3113-15869 GCA_000969725.1 Ophiothrix spiculata | reverse complement strand
TTACAGATTTTCACTGCTATTATTTTCCACATCTTAACAGGAGTATGATTTCCATTTATATTTTTTACTTTGAAGTTATGTGTAATAGGGAAATTTAAAATAAAAACATTCCTAGCAAATGCTTTCTCCTGAAGCAGAAATAATTTCATGTTTGGGTTAGTAACGTTACAAGGCATCAAAGGTGTATATAATAATCCATCATTTGCAGAAATAATTCATATCTAAAATATATTTTTGAAATTAAATCCATAAATTGGTATAATTTACTGAATACAATGAGAAAAGATTGTCTTGATAAGTGTACATTCTATTCATGTAGACCAGTTCATGTTTTTCATAAATTTCATTGAAAATTACATCCCAAAATACCACTGGCATATATATTATTGATTTTTATACACTTTCACCTAAGAAATATCATGGATTTTAGTTTTTTCACATGCTTTGATGTGTTTTCAGGCATATTTAACCAAAATATTTGGCAAAACCACCATTTGAAATTTTTAGGTCATGTCCTACTAATTATAAGGATTTGCCCTTCACAATCTCAACGCTGCTTTGATAGCTCAGCGGTAGATCCCTTGCTTTGTAATGCATGACTAACCCCTGCCATAATCCATGATTCGAGTCCCTGCAAAGGCAAATGCAGAACTTTGAAACTATTTATCTTTTCATAATTAAAAAATAGTTAGGATTCACATTTTCCTCTGCAGATGGAGGTCATTTACCCTTAAGTACTGGAATTCTAACAATGCATTGGTATAGCCACGGGGTGCGAAGGGGCGCAAATTTTGACATTTCTTCTCAAAACGTAAGATATGGGCGGAAAAAGTTGGTTTTTGATTAAATTTGACTCAAAATCTAAGAGATTTGGTATAAAACATGGATGTGTCCTTATTTCCTGAAAACTGGTACATACATGGATAGTTGGCTTGTCAAATTTCCAAGAGGCGCGTCCCTTCTCAAACCAAATTTGAAACACCTTGTTTCAGAGATACATTGTATAGCCTAATTTAGGCACTTAGGCTATCTGAATCAGGTATTTCGTAATGTACCCAGTAACCATAAAATGTCTTATCCAGTTATAACTATAAAACACAAAATTGCTCTTAATCAAAACGGCTACCGTTATGCAGCTATCAAATGCATCCCCTGCCCCCCACTACCCGGGCATAGCGGGGACTTGACCGGGGCCGTAATATTGAAATTTGTAACGGCCCCATTACAGCCCCGGGTACAGCCCAGCAAGGCGGGGGACATTTTTCTGTTACGGCCCCGGTCAGTCACCGCTCCTTGACCCCGCCCGGGCACATGGCATGTGTACCGGGGTTTGCCCAGCCAAACTGTTGTGACTATGGATTCTACTTTGCTCTAACAAATATTTGTGTTTGTATGACTTGCATTTTGCTCAGTTTATAATATTTGGTCAGATTCATGCAGTTCATGTCCTTAAAACAACATGAATAGGCCTATAATTACACATACATGTATATAGTCCCGGGGTAGTTTTCCTGGCCCATTTTAGTGGCAAAACGTCCCCGCATACGCCCTGGGTATGCCCCGGGTATGCGGGGACGTAGTTTTCTATCAATCCCCGGTCAGATCCCCGCCTACTTCCCCGCTATGCCCGGGTACCGGGGGGCCGGGGATGCATTTGATAGCCGCATTACCTATAAACTGAAATTTGAAATTAAAACATTGGAAGTGGTGATCTTTCATCACAACGAAAACTAAATTTGAAATCAGAACCATGTGCCTTTTTTTTGCTCCATTTCTTGAGTACTATAGACCTATTGACAGGATGCAACCCCTTTGTTGGCCATCATTTTCAGGCAAAGGGCCGTAGGACAGAAGTCCTTGAACAATGCTGAAGAGAGAGGTCACAAATTTTAATTTTTCCAACTTTTGGTATCATTTTTGGTTTCCATCATCAAATTTTTTTAAAGCATTCTGTATCCTACGGCGGTAAATGAATGTTAATATAATCATCTATAATAGCGCGATGATATGATAGTGTGACACAAGCTGGACACACAAGCTCTTTGGAGTGGGATGTGGGGGCTCTTCAAATTTCTTGTGTGTGGACATGTGCCCGCTTGACTATGACAATTTAGCCATCTCTATAGATTATTATACCTACAGTACTTTTAATTAAAAAAAAACACCCATCAGAAAAGGCGTACCAATTTGACAGAAAAACACTTGTAACTTCAGATTTTTACAATTTTTGAACCAACTTACTATATTTTTGTTAAAAAAAGCATATTAGTACAGGTCCATGTTCATCAGAATCACATCTTTACTATTTATTTTCACATTGATCAATACACCGCTATATCAGTCATGATGTAAACACACATTTTTGTGTACATGTATTTAATTAAAATCATAATCAGTGCAAGTGATCTATAAAAACACACAAAATCAATGCCGTACTGAACATGAATATTCAATTTCTGCTATAAAACCACTGACCTGGCAATCATCTTGGTTTTACTATCTTGATAGTCCCGAGCAACGTATACAGTTGTCAAGGTTACAGTAAACTAGACTGCAGGTTATATTATAATACTGTTGGTACTGTTTTCTTCGTTTTAGTATGGTATATAAAGCTTAGTATTGGCCTAAATGTTAAGTTCATGTAGTACAGTAAAATCAGTCCAATTTAATACATTGTGTGGAACGTACGCTTTAGAAAGCGTACGTTTTGAAAATCCGAATAAAATTATTAATGGTACGTTCTAAGTCACTTACGTATAATGCGTGTTTTCGTTAAAAGGGTACATCAAAATTAAAATGCGTGCAATTTTATTATCGTCAACTATGATTTTGCGACTGCCATCACACACCGACACAGCCATCACAAAACCGTTCAATTTTGATCAGCCTAGCACACTCTAAAATACTCTTTTAATGTAATTATGTTTAGAACAATGACAAAAATCATTTTGGTCAGAATTATAAGTGAAATCGACCTACGAATTTGAAAAATCGCCGTCTTAAATTGTCTGTTAAAATGACAAAGTCGCCGATCATGCCGATGGCTATTGAATTCTGCAACCAATACACTGTTGAATATAGCTAAAATGTGGTGCTCAAACTTGGATATGTTATGCAATTTCGCTATAAATGAAATAACGTTTAAGAAACAAACATATTTTTACACAATGGGAGTGAATTTATTTCTTTAAAATGGCTTATTTATGGCTGAAATCAGAAGCAAATATTACGATTTTGCGGGCGATTTTGTTGTTTACATTGATTGAGATTCCCTATTTATGAGGAGCACCATATTCCAAAATGACATTTTTTTAGTTAGAACTATTTATTCATTTGTTCATATATGTACATGTGACGGGTTACATCAAAAGGTACAAGTTGTCTACCTTGGACAAAATTGAGATTTTTGTGTTACTTGTAAGAGGACAAAATAAGCTTTAAAATGATACATTGCTTGTGAAAATTGAAGTTTTAGTTTCGAAGTTATGATGAATAAAGACGGTTGTTTTCTTATTATTTTCTTTATAATTTACAAGCTTAATTGGCTTGTATCTCGAAACTTGCTTGGCCGACAACTTGTACCTTTTGATGTAACGCGTCATATATTCATTGTTTATTAATTAATTAATTTATTTATTTATCAAGTAATTTATTTATTTATTTATTTATTAAGTTGGTTTTAAAATTAGGTTTTTTATTATAAGTGACCCCTGGTTTTGAGGTCCTTATTTCAAAGCCTGAATAAACAAAAAGTGTGTGCCAATGTAAAATCGATACAATATAAAGGGCGCGAAGCTAAAAAGGGTGTAATTTTAACTTTTTTCATAAAAAGGGTGCACAAGTAAAAAGGGTACAAAAGGGTGCCACTCAAGACCCATTCCACACAGTGTTAATACTATAGTTTGATAACAAAAAATGTACATTTGTAGAAAGCAAATTTGGATTCAATTCCAACTATTCCCGGGTTTCTTATCAATGTGCATGTAGGCCTATACATTGTATGTACCCTTTAGCTCAATGAAATTGATATTAAATCTGCTTGCTATCTACAGTAGATATGATGATCAATCATACTTCTGCATGATCATGTCAGGACAGTACTTAATACATAAAATGTAGTTCAATGCTATAGATCTACAGTGTACTGTAGACAGTTATAGTACCGTAACCTGTCTCATTTTAAATCAAGAAGTGAATAGCAGGTGGTAGGCCTATATGAATACATTACAAATTATGAACAGGGCTCTTCGGGTCATCAGAAATAATGAGATTACTTGTTCTGTTCATTACGCAAAACAATGATACATTTTTTGCAAATGATTTGGGTGCTTTTGCCTTAAAAGAAAAAATGCAACAAAAAATTTAATTTTTAAAAAATCGCATCAATTAAATGTCTAGTTTGATATGTATATACATGTTTTTTGTATCAACTTTTTGCTTAGGTCCAAGTCGATTTTTTTTTTTTGACTATTAATATTATAAATTTATGTATGTAAAGTAATCTTAAATATTCAGGGTTTAAAAAAAAGCATAAATTAACATAAATGTAAGCATCACAAGGGGTTGGTAGTTCGCGAGTAGAGTTAAAGTTTTACAATTTATCCATGGGAGAAACTGACTAAGTTGGTAAAACTGAGTTGGTTAGTCGAACCGAAACTAGTAGTAGGTGTGGGCTATACGTAAGTCAAAATTGCTTTTTTCAGAATTTCTATCTGTCAACAGTTTTTATGCATTGCAACTGATCTATCTCAACATGAAATGGCGAGAAAAATTTAATCGGGTCGAAGAAAAAAGTGTGCCGCGCCCTCTTGTGACCGTATGTCATTTTAGAGAAATTCTTGTTTATTTTCCAAAATTGTTTTTTAATTCACAATTCTTGATCTTTTTAGGTCGTTACTTAGTACACACAAAACCCTGTTCAGACACACTAAAAAGTCGTCTTGAGTTGATATCGAGTCCATTTTTAATTTAAAACACGACCTTGGAATAGAGAAAAGTAACACGACCTTGGATTAGCGAAAAGTAACACGACTTACGACTGTTCACACATGCGCTACGATTTTGAAGTCGAATTGAGATGAACTTTACTTGTTCCAGGTCAATGCACTGTACTGTAGACTAAGTAAACACAAATTCAACTCGACTTGTAAACGACAACAGGTGTACACACATACGGAAAGTCATCGGTTGTCGTCATTTGTCGAGTTACAACGATTTAGGCCCTACTAATGCAACTTAACTTGCTTTTTAGCGAGTTGAAAATTTGATGTAAGACGACTTTTTGAAAGACGCCTTATGTCGACTTGAACTGTTCACACACAAGTGAATTTTGAACTCGATATAACACGAATAAGACTAAAGACGACTTTTAGCTCTGTCTGAACGCATGGCTTCATTTTTGAAAAATGCTGAAGAGCTAAAAATCACTCTTCTGAAAGGTTTAAGGAGAGTTGTCAGGAGAGTGATTTGAGGTCAGACCATTAGATATTTAGCTGGTTTATGCAGTTTGAGGTGAGCTAAATATTGCTCTCCTAAGAGACTGTTTAGGCGAGCATAGGAGAGCAATCACTCTAGCTCGCCTTAAAAATGTTCAGGCCTGTGAACGGGGTATAAATTGCAAACACAATTAACGTAAACTTTTTCAATATTAAATAAGGACATTTGAAACATTTTTAAATGGTTCAAATCATTTTATCGTTGAAAAAAAGTTTGTGTTTGCTGGGAATTAAAAGCTTGCTCGAGAAACACAAGCCAAAAAACTTCGTACCAATACCACTGCCAGAAAATTTGGGTAAGGAAAAGCATACCTTGACTGCCTCTCCATGCGTGACTTTTTCAAATGACACATCGTTGACCTGCATAATCTGATCTCCGGATTGCATTCCCTTTTCTTCTGCAACACTATTCGGTTCTACCATAGAAATAAAAATCCCAATAGAATGTTCTGATCCTCCTCTAATACTAAAACCGAGTTCTCCTTCTGAACTGCTCGATTTTTTTAACACAATTCTCCGAAGGTCCTTTTGCTGATCAGCAGCCGTCCAACTATTTTTCGGAACGCTTTTTCGGACAGTCTTTCCATGAGGTTCACCGTTTCTTGTTATAGAATTTAATTGTTGCTGATGTTGCATCTGTTGTTGTTGCTGCAACATTTGCTGATGATGATGTTGCTGATGCCTGATTGGTGGATTTTCTGGGGGTAAAGGGGGTCGTGTTCTCGTTGGCATCGTATCATAATAATGTTTTGCGTTATTGCTATTTTGATTAACTTTTCTACCAGTTGTATTTGAACCATTTATTCTCGTACTACTTGTCCTTCCATTACTATACAAAGGCTCCGCATATTGCCAAAACAAAGCCTGGTCCGAGCTTGGAATTACTTTTCCAAGAAGTACGTAAAGTTGTCTCCTTTCTGGAGAATCTAAAATTGACTTCAAACTTTCAATCAAACTATACACATTCCTTTTCGAGTTGTATTCGTTCAGAGCATGCACAAAATATGCTCGATCATTGTCGTCCAACAGTTTATTCAAAGCATCATGAAGACGTCGGACATTCGCCGACATTGTCCTAGATCCTGACATATTTGAGTTGCGGGATTGTGATCGTTTTGATCGCGGAGGTGGCACGGGGTCTTGCAAAGACATGATTCCCCTGCTGTTGTTGTGCATGTGTATTGTATTCAAGTCTTCGACTTCGTAGATCGTCACTGTCACATTTTCAAATAAATATAAATCCAAATTGACTATTTTAACTCACAATATATTCCACAAGTTTTGTTATATCCATGATATATATTTCCAGAATTTAAAGTACACTAGATTCCATTACTTTGTTATTGTGTAATTCCACGTTGATGTAAAATATCATTCCGTGGAATGCACCTGCTACACGATCGTAAATAAATTGATTGGTATATAGTGGTACCCGATTTTTAATATTTCCGCATTATGAACGCATTGAAGGATTCAGTGTGCTGAGAACCAGCGGAATGCAGACCACCAGATGACGGCTATAAGTAGCCACTTGATTGGTCAATTGCTAATTGTGATAAACATTACCAGGTTGATGTTCAGTTATGAATTTAGAGAAAACCACATAATTCGTATTGAATTGATGTGTTATTATACATATTTTAGAGTATATTAGACACTTTCTATCAGATATTTTGTTTGAGAAATGTCCCTGTTTCAAGAAAAGGGCATGTAAACAGGTCCTTGCCAACGCAAATTATCATAAATAAAGGGGTCAGAGGTCAAGGTTTCTCTCTCATGTTGACTTTTAGATGGCGCTCGACGTAAACACGGCTGAGTAAACTGGTCATAAAATTAAATTAATCCATTGTATTGCCAATTAATAAACGTTGGTAGGGACAATCGAATTGAAGAAGTGTTTACAGTGGCGTCAGCATGTTAACAAGTCGCAGGCGGGATCAGAGACAGACATCTTCAAGTAAGCTTAACTAAATTTCATTAAATTTTAAGTCTTCAACTGACAACTTGGATTTTGTAACTTCTAGTTTTAATCATAAATCATGAGCAGCCAGCAGTGGTGAGTACAATATAATATTAGGGAATTGATTTGGAAGGGGGAGCGGGTTGGCGCAGCGGTAGTTCCCTCGGCCTCGCCTTGCACCAATTGGCAATGAGGTCCCGCAGGGACTCAGTTTTAAAATGAACAGAAGAGTAATAAAAAGCTCTCCTGGAGTTTTCAAGGGGAGCAAATGAAGAGGAATATAAAGGAACTGACTACCAGTACTGCTGACTACAGACGGATCAGATTTTAGCGGCTTAGGAGAGCTTTAGACCACTCTGCCAGAATAATTAAGGGGAGCGATTAAGGGGAGCAAAACTCTGTAGCGCCTTAAAACCTAGTCCCTGGTCCCGGGTTCGGGTCCCCCGCCCGGCGCTTTATTGGTGCATTTGGTTTTCAGTCCATACCATGTTCGCTTCCGCAGGTTTTTCTCCGGGTACTACCGTCTTCCTCCTGCATTCAAAACTGAATTTAAAAAACATCTTGGAGCCCTGTTAAAGATAAGCTTCCACTAGCTTACTTGTTAAACTTGGTACAAGTACCAAGCTAGTTGGGTTTCCTTGGCGAAAGCCTAAACAAGGTGATTTTTTTTTGAAATCATTAAAAAATCCTACGAGCATGATATATACTCCTAACAAGTCTATGAAAGAGTTTTCCTAATGTAATGTCATGTATTGTAGGAACGAATTGTCTTCAATGTGCGAGTCCATCAATGCTTCAAAAGCAAATTTTATGATTCTAGGTACATCTTTTATGACAAGTAAAATACAAAACGACTTAAAGATTTCACTAAACAATACACAGCTTGATAGAGTTACCAGTACCAAATTTTTGGGAATTTTAGTAGACGAGAATTTGACGTGGAAAAATCATATTAATTGTACATCAAAAACTATTTCAAGAAATATTGGTGTCATCAACAAACTGAAGCATTTTATTCCTTATAGTATATTACGGACTTTATATTGTACTCTTATACTTCCATACCTAAATTATGGAGTTGTAATTTGGGGTAAAACATGTAAGAGTTATCTGGACAAAACTTCAAAAATGGGCAATAAGATCAATTACCAACTCCCACTTTAGAAGTCATACTGCCCCATTATTCCTCAAATCTAATCTACTTAACATTAATGATATGTATACTCTGGAACTAGGAGTTTTTACATACAGATTTAGCATCAATGACTTACCGGTTTCATTTAAAGACTACTTTAAAAGAAGGTCTGATATCCATTTATACAAAACAAGACATACCAACGATTTGCAATTAACTAACAACAAGAAAGCATTTTCTGACCAATGCATTAGATCGAACGGTCCCGTTTTATGGAACTCTTTGCCCCAAAATATAAAAGAATCCAAATCGATTAAACATTTCAGAAATCAATTTAAACGCTACCTATTGCAAGCTTACGAGTAACTTTATTTTGAATTAGACCATCCCACGTCCTTTGAGCTCATCGTTGTATGTCTTTTTGGTATTTTTTATTTCCTTACTGTTTGATTTATGTTGTGTTATATAGGGGTCGGCTATTTAACGGGCCTTATTGGCCTTCCAGCCGTCTCCTCCATAAGATTTTATTTGTCTGTCATTTATATGTACTGTATAATAAAGTTGAAGTTGAAGTTGAAGCATGACAAGTCATGCAATTTTGAATGCTACAAATTGACTAAAAATGACCTCGCGAAATACGAAATACCTAAAATTATTTATGCTTAATCTTTAAAGTGCCGTCAAACAACCAATCAATCATCTTGGCTTGCGCAGTGCATTTTTGTTATCGATGCGTAGTCGCACACCCTCTCATCATACGCACCCTGCAGATTTGATTTGTATATTTTGTAGGAAATGTAATGATTCCAATTTAGTGTAATTTGCCTCTGTTTGTTTTGGTATAATATTTATTGAAATGTGCAGGCATGCCTAGCCAGACACGTACATGTACGTGTCATGCGTGTCGTGATGGGCTACGTCTATTACACCCTTTTTATGTCATAACAAATCTTTAAATTTAAACGCTTTTTTACTAAAATTGTAATTTTCCTAAGTACTTGCTTACTTGGTACTTCATCCAGACTGTAGGAATTATCGATGTTGGTTAACAGCACAGACTAGCCCTTGGCAAATGTTTTTAGTTGTTGTTGTTCCATACCGGGTTTATTAAATACCACATTATAGTAAAATACGATTCTCCTACGAGTACATTTGCAGAAATCGCAGGGAGTGATTTTTTTTTTAGATTGTCTGTGGTTGATCTTTTTAAAGCATGGAATATAATATGTATACTGGGTATAGATTATCAAAAAAATGTAACTCATTCTTGTCAAGTTTACTGTACTGGCCATGCGTCATGAACTCGTCCACTAAAAAGGGTGGCGATGTGAGAAATTTTCCCCTAAAGCAAGTTGAATGGTTAAAAAGTATTTCTGAACTGAAGGTATTTCTTAAGTGTGATATCATTGATGGAGGAAAATTGGCCTGTATTGCAACCCACGTCATTTTAAATTGTGAAAAGAAAACAGGTGTTTTGAAATAAAGAAAATTGAAAAATAAGCCATTCAAAAAGTGTTTCTGAATAACTTGTGATTGAATATTTGTAGATAATAATCTGTCATATGAAAGATATCTGCCAGATGAACATGTATTACAAGCATTTTCATGTCTCACAAGCCATTAAGGCCATGTGTCTTGAACTCGCCACCCAAAAAAGGTGGTGATGTTACGTTTTTCCAAATTCGACTTGAATGAATAAATGGTATCTCTGGCAAATATGAAGGTATTGCTATGCTTTTGGACTCATTTTAAAGCTACATAAATGTACTCTCAGCCCTGTAATGGGGAATACTCAAGCATTTTGAATGATGACACTGTGACTAAAAGAATTCATGATGGGCAGGGTGGTGGAGGCGGGGGAAGAAAGGAAAGGGGGAAGGTGTACACACAAACTCTATGGAATTTAATTTTTTTTTTCTCTGTGTGTATTATCATATTTTTCTGCACAGACTAAATTGAATTTGATGTAATATGAATAGGGCCACAGAGTATCACTGCTTAAAAATAAAAAGTTTGAATAATTTTGAAGTGCTGGTCAGGTTGTTTAGTTAATGCAAAATGTACTTTGTAAACCACTCATTTTCATACTGAACACTGTAGTAATGAATGTAACGTGTCCATAAAAATTAAAAGTTGAATAACTTTTTATTATTTGACTTATCTAAGTAAAAGTATACATTTTCTAAAATGAAATTTGATGAGGAATCCAAATATGCAGTTATTTTTTCTGTACAAGTTAAAGCAAATATGTTTTATTTCAAATTGTGTTTTATTTTTTTAACATTTAAAAATATTTTTAAACACCCTGTATGCAGAAATTATGATGCAACATTTAAATATTTTCCCCAAACCTCAATGAGCTTTAATACTCTACCCTGTATCCAAAATAGAATTGTTTACTTCCATTTTTCCAATGCAAGTAATCAATTGGCAGTATAATAATGTACCACTTTTTTCTTTTATTATTTTTTATCACCCTGTATATTTTCAAGGTCACCCTGTATAATGTGTTGAAATATACGTAGGTAGGTTGCTTAGACCTTCAGCTTTCCAAAAATGCATACTTTTACTAGCTTAGGATGGATAGTTACAGAGATATTCTAAATTGTATCTCGATCGGTGTCAAAACTCTGTAAATTGGGGATGTAACGCTATGGGTGGCGAGTTCAAAACGCATGGCCCTAACGCTGTCGATGCAGTTTATAACCTGAAAGAGGATTGAGAAGAAACATTAAAATACCATGGCAAAGTACCTTATGTTTAAATGGACACTTGCATTCATACTCCCTGGGTTTGGTTACCATAGTTATGAGGTCAGACTTTTTTGTTTGTTTTTAAGATCATGCTAAATTTTAGTAGATCATAATTCAATTAAATGTTTAACCTGTCTATTAAAGTTAAATCCATTTAGCAAGTTAAACAGAAATCGACAGCATTGCCAGCCACACTCTACACATACACACAGGTGTCCCCAAATTGTAGATAAACTATTTATGGTAAAAATTATATCAGCTGGCAAAATTAATCTAAGAAGTTTATAGATACCCAGGTTAGGCCAAATAAAAAACAAGTTTGTTTCTGGTAACACGCGCGCGTTTCTGTTTAGTTACATATTTCCCGCATTTTTTTTTTGATATTTCGCATCAAAAAAAGAAATAATAAAAAAAAAAAAATCTGTAAAAAGCTTACTGGAGACTAGCGTAAAAACAAACGAACACCAATTCAGGTATACACGCTAAGCCTATCAATTAGTCGGCAATTAATTGTTCATATGTCTGGAGATATTTAGGTAAGATTACATGGATACTCAATACCTATTACAATAACAAAGGCTACAGTTTTATGCTTTATAAAGCCTTTTTGGATATTAATGATATTAATAAATAATATAAAAAAACCAAGAGCATTGTTTTAATGTGTTTTTCTTCCTGGGAATCCTGCATTTTTTGTAAAAAAAAAAAAAAAAGGGAAAACCGCATATCGCATTACAAAAAAGCCGCGTACCGCATTTACTTTTTCAAGCATGTTACCAGAAACAAACTTGTTTTTTTGTTTGGCCTGATAGTCAGAAATGTAATAAGGTACATGTAGTATGAATCACACAAAAAAATTCTGCTTGATTACATCGGTCATTATATGGAATCAGATTTGAGTTCATATCAAGTTTGTTGAAGTGAGATTAATCAGATGACAATGGATATTTAACAGTAACAGTTTACATGCTATTGAGCTTCTAGTAATTTATAAATGACTCATCTTGATTGCTTTTTCATTACAGTATACTTTAAATGAATTAAGTGAATGAAGCTTGAACATCATTTTTTGTTCAAGGTTAAAGACACATTTCTGTTGTTTGAGGTAGATGTTTTTTTACGAAAAAATCATGAACATTACTTGAACACAGAAAGTTGGAAAAAGCAGTAAATAACTGCAATGTGTTGCATTTATAATAAAGTTTTGAACCCATTCTCAAAATTTTATTTCATTTTGGTTGATATTAGTTAGTTTTATTTAAAGTCCATTTATTGGTACTTTTTCTAAATTCAGATTTTGCAAAAATGAGGGCGCTATACATATTTTAAATTATTGATTATATTTGATTAAATCGATTTAATATGTTGTTTGATTTGTGAAGATTTTGGCTAAAAATGGTAAAAGGGGTTGCA
>JXSR01S032141.1:0-14825 GCA_000969725.1 Ophiothrix spiculata | reverse complement strand
CCCACTGGGGAATGAAAAATGCCCCATCTACAACTAAAAATAAAAAAACGTTGCCTCATCAGACACTAAAAAAAAAACAACTTTCCCTGCCAGGCTGGAGAAAAAAAACCCTTTTCCTAACCCAAACTTCCTGCTCCCCCCCTTGAAGTCTAATGATGCATCCCTAATGCAAAGTTACACATCTAAAATCTAAAAAAGAAAAAAGAAAAAAAAGAGGCAATATTTTAGTGTGATCTCTAAGCAAAGTCAAAACATTGACCGCCTTTAGACAATAATGTATTTCCATATTGCACCGTATTTAAAATTGTGGATCTAAAGGAGTCAAATTGTGTGCTATTTGCAGAAATGACCAAGGAAACACAGGAAAATGATGTTCTTTTCCCAAACCAAGATAAATCCAGCATTTCCTATAGGCCTACACTTTCCAATGAATTATGGCTTTAACTTAAAGGTGCAATTAATGATTCTGATGTGACAAAAACCTCTCCTTTTTCAAGCTAAATAAAAAAGTACAAAAACTACTAATTTCACTTGATTCTGACCATTCATTTTCAAGTTACAAGCTTTTCAGCATTTTAAAAATTCCCATCTAGGCTACCGTGTTTTGTAATTAGAAAATGACTCATTTTCTCACTTTTCTAAAAACATGCAAGTACATTTGAAAGAATGGTTTGAGGTTTGTAACATTCAGGTATTCAAACACGCTACAGAGTTGTTCATCGCCAATCAACAACGATGTATCCATGCGTCCGCGTATTTTTATCGCCGAGGGTGGCTTTAACCATCCGAGAGTGATAAAAATACGCCGACGCATCGGATGCAGAGTTGTTGATTGGCGATGAACAACTCTGTAGCGTGTTTGAATACCTTTCAACAACGAAAATCTTCCTGAAAACGTATGAATTAAATTCTAAATACTCATCTTCATAAAAGTATTTAGAAGAATCTGATGCAAAATGCTAGTTTTCAGTGTTTTTTGCTTTTCTAGTCCTTGCACGTACACCAGTTTCCAACGCGCGATGAACAGTGCGCCGACTTATGTGTACTGCGTAAATGCACCTCCGTGCATGACGCGCTTATTTGAATATCAACTGTTGATTCATCACGAATCAACAACGGTGCGTTCCCGTATAAGAAGATACGGTGAGTTGTTGAAATACCAGTCAAAGATTCTTACTAGCTAAAAAACTCAATTTGAATAGAGTTGACCATTGAGGATGAAAAGTGGATCATGAATTGTGCTACAAATATGGTTAGCAAAATCTGGCAGTCTGGTACCGCAATAAACCCTCTTAAGTTGTAGACCACTTTTGTATGTTCCATAATGCGTCTTGAAAGTACCGCAAATTGCGCAAGCGACCATATTGCGCACAACTTAAAATGTGGTCGACTGCGCAATTTACGGTACTTTCAAGATGCATTATGGGATATACGAAAGTGGTCTATTGGCAAAATGTGGTACTTTGACAGGTCTACTGTTCAAAACCTGCTTGAAAGCGCAACTTTTGAGGTATTATTATTCATAAAAAACTCAGAAAACATTCGCCAAAACAAGAGCAATTTGTCCAGAAAATAGTGACCTTTGAATAAATTCAACTTAAAGTTTGGATGTTTATTCTTGAAATTGTGTATTTTTATCATGTTCTTTGTGGTTGATACTTCTAATTTCCCTGCCCCAAACGAACCCAAGTCACACTCAGAAATGTTACCTTACAAACTTCTTTGTCAGTATGAGCAGTTCCATAATGTCAAAAACATCCAATTAGCAAAAACAACACTATATTTATTCACAAATATCCCCCATCAACTATAAAATCAAATTGCGTTATTATACTATGATCATAATAATTCAATAAAATCAAAAAGCAACTAATTGGTTCATTAGAATCGCTAATTAGCATGACTTAATAGGACCATATGGTCATTTTGATCTGATAATGATAGTCCACATCTGTCAGATTTCAAGGTTACTTTTTCCCGAGTTCTAGGTCACCCGGGGGTGGGGGGGGGGGCTGGGGGGGTACTCAAATTATTTTTGGGTAGGGACGTGCCTCTGGGAAATTTGGAATATCATCCATCTAAATACCAATTTTTAAGAAAAATTGACCCATCCATATACCAAATCTGAATTCAAATTTTTGAGCCAAATTTAATCAAAAATCTAATTTTTTCTGTCCAAATTTACTCTATTTTGGCAAAATTTTGAGAAGAAATGTCCAAATTTGCTGCATTTTGCGCAAATTTCCGAAAAATTGGGATAAAGAAAACCCATAAAAATACCACTTTTTGCGAAGAAAAAGGACCGATTGGAATACCAGAAAGCCTGATTTTGCTACCCAAATTTGCGGCACGTCCCCATAACCCCTTTTGTACTAAGTAACCCCCGGCGGCAAGCAGAGAAGAAAAATATCTTGTTTGACGGCATTCTGTGCAATGTAAACTTTGAATTTTGCAGGAGATATTTGGCCAAATTTATCACACTATAAACACTGTGTTTTTATCAATTGCCTATCATTAAAAATGTTCTTAAAAATTAATATTTTGTGCAAATTTCCTCATGGTGATTGTCCACAAAATACTGTACCCTTGAAATCAAAAACGTTTTATTGATGTTCTATATGATAAAAAAATTGATCATATAATTATTAGGGCCACGATTGTACATGGGGTAATGTCCTTTTGCATTCATGAGTGTTGATGAAATTTTAATTTTAATATGCTACAAAAAATGAATAAATAAAAAAAGCTGCTTCATCATGGTTTCAAGAAATGATATGGACACATCATTGACTTGCAAGCAACGTAAAAATTACACGCGGGCGACGGGCGATTCCGCCCGCGAGACGTATAAAATAGCCCTCGTGAGCACCATAAACGGGGGCGAAAAAAATTGTAAAAATCCCATAAAGTCGCCCGCCTAATACCTCATGGCTAACACCACTCCACAAGTTTTGCACCATCAATGACAAACCTTTGAAAATGTGTGTTCATCCAACGAATATCTAAACAAAAGTATGATAAAATGAATATTTTTTTTTATCTTCCTATTAATTTCTTTTTTCATTTAAACTTCTATTTTTGCACAATATGGTATTTCCAATATCGCGACTTTGTCGATTTGCACATGAAAAATGCCATACTATTATGCAACACCCCTATTCGTGCAAATCGGCAATTCCAAGATGGCAGGTTTTGTTTGTTTACGTTTTGGATGTAGCCAGTCGCAAGATTTTTAAATTGACAATTGTGAAACAAAGATAAGGAAGTCTTAGTGATAAAGAAGCAGTTATGCTTTTGACATAATAATCTATTGATTTCTGTATTTTTGCAAGAAATTGGCCGAAATGTTTGAATGTTTAGTTGTTCAAGTAAGCTTAAGCTTAACTACACTGTGATGGCGACCTGCTATCTTAGACTTAGTTATGTAAAATTGACTATCCTAATGAGATGCCCAAATTTGTAAGCTTTGTTGTTTTGAAATTGAGTGGACTTGATAATGGTGGACCACTGGAAGGGGGATAATCAGAAGGGCTCACAAGGCCCATTTTGGCAGTTTGGGCCAATGGCTTCCCATTGTAAAAATACCAAGGTTGGTCAGCGAATTCCTATACTTTATTGGATTTTAATGGAACTTGGGCACAATGATTCTTGCATGGGTAGAGTCACATGTATGGGCCCTGCGTGAGTAGGGTCTAACGTCATCTAGGGGTCGAGTCAACTCTTTGACCTTGCGGTTCCTCGCAAAGTATTTTTTATATACTAAAATTGCTACACAAAATTTATGAATTGCTACACAAAATGAAATGTGTGTAGCACTTTTTGCTACACAACATAAAATTCTTAAGGCGAACGCTGTACATGCACGTGTGCAGGTGTGGGTAGTAAGCTTACATGCACAGCCAAAAAGTTACCTGCATTTGTGCATGCGTGCACGTGGTATTATGAACCTGATGAGCAAATGATTCATAAATTGTTCTTAATTGTAACTTAGTTCATCCTTGCATATACGTATATAACTAAAAAGAAAGTACAATTTAACGATTAGGCGTTGCAAACGATTGTGGATCAGTTTCCACATGCTAAATAAATACTATCAAGAGATTACTCAAACATTTCCAAA
This sequence comes from Ophiothrix spiculata, assembly GCA_000969725.1. NCBI lineage: Eukaryota > Metazoa > Echinodermata > Ophiuroidea > Amphilepidida > Ophiotrichidae > Ophiothrix > Ophiothrix spiculata. The sequence continues at coordinate 10,705 of JXSR01S032141.1, read as the reverse complement.
GTAGCCCTCGTCTTGCTGAAAGTAGCCCTCGTAACCACTGTTCACGAGGGCTTTTTTTTCTGGGGAAAATGCAAAAAAAGCCCTCGTTGAAAAAAAATTAATTTTTACCCTGCTTGCAAGAGCTTTACTTAATAACATTCTACAGAAAATATGGTTATTTATTTTGAATAAGAATAAAAAAAAATTCTATTGCACTACCGCTTTTTTATAACATCCTTACGAGCTGATCATACATTTTGATCAATGCAAATATAAAATTACACTCAATTCATCCACAATTTCATTTTAAATGATAAGCTTTTCCATTAGTACTGCAATAGTGAAAATAGAAAACTCTGTTATTTTTTCTCAATACTCAAGCGTCCCAAAACAAAAACATGACCAATCCAACCTCAAGTCGTTCATTGTTTTGTTTATCTCTTTCCCCCTCTGGTAATTCCAACTATTTTTTCGCCCAAGAGTATCTTACGTTATCTTGAAATCAATAGTATGGATTGGATTTAGAACAAGTCATCCCTGCAGAATTCTGATACCTCTGGCTTGCATCTCTGCAGAATTCGGATACCCTCTGGCATACATCCCTGCAGAATTTTGATACCTCATATTTTAGTGCTCTGTGGGGATTATTTACAACAATCCAACCTACTTCGAACACATTAAAGGGTGTTCATATCAAATAATTTATATCATTTCCAAATACTACCCACATTAAAGGGGGTTCATATGATATTATTAGTGTGATAATATACATCATGTTGTATCGCTAAAGAGTACTTCAATTTTAAGGTTTACAAAATATCTATACTTAAGCTGCGAAAATGTAAAATCATGCATACTCATTACCCATAGAGCATTTAATAATCTAATTAAAAGTAAAAGTTGAAAACAAGCAATGGAACAAAACAAAAGACTGCTGCATTTAAAATATTGATGTGATTCAGATAAAAAATCCAATGAAATATAAATATTAAATAAATATTTAATTAATCATAATTTCACTGCATTTCACATACAGCGACAAATCCAGGAGCAATAGATCTGGCATCATTTTGAAAGAAAGTCAGACATAAAGTCAGGCATTAGCACCAACAGAAAGGGTCAATTTATACTTATTTTTTAGCTACCAATATTTGGTACAACAAATCTTTGTTATTACATTTCATACATTGATTCCAATGCATCTTGTAATCAATAATTGATGCTTGGTGTTGTAAACACCAAATATTTGACATAAAATGTGACATGGTGTGGCAAAATCAGGCTAAAAGATGAGAAAAAGGCAAAAATAATGGGATGGGTGAATTTTGTCAAATTTGAGGGGTTTTTTTTACAAATTTGTAGTGCTAAATATGATAAAAACATTATGTGAAAATCCCAGAGTAAAATTTAAATGGGAAGGTATATTTTTAAACAAATATTTGTTTAATTTTCTTTATATTTCTTTAATATTTTCTTTATTTTGTTGTCCATTTCTCATTAAACACTTTAGACATCAAAATTTTAAAATTTCATAACTTTGGTAAGGAATGGACATGGTTATTTGAGATGAAACAAAAATCTTTAGAAAGAGCAAAGTCTATATTTTTATATTATCACAAAAAATCAATTTCCATCTCTGCCCAGATGAGCCTAATTTTGCAATACCACGTCACAAATACTCCTCAATGTCAGTTCGGCGGAACTCACAATTCGGATACGTATCTGAATTTGGATACCCATGTACATTTTGTATCTGAATTGTGATACCCGTTTCAGAATAAGGATATGGAGGGGTATCCTAATTCTGATACGTCTGTCATGGTGCAGGAAACAAATCGATAGCACAAGCTGGCTAGTACATGTAGAACATCTTTCTAGCATCTATGATAAATGTATCTGTGGAAATGTCATTTCCATTTGTGCAATTCCAGCAGAACAGCTTCGAAACATGTCCTGATAGCTCCTTATCACAGAAGGCAAAATAATTTGGCCAAAACTTTCTTAGAATTTAGATGGCAAATGATGATCATATTATTGACTTTTATACATACCGGTATGGTGCGCGGCAAAGCTGAATATTATTTCAGCTGATATCCCCTTTCACCGGATTTTAATCCAAATTCAGATACGGGTATCAGAATTTTGATACGGGGAACCAACCCTATGTCTGGTGCTGCTTGTAAAAATAGGGGGCTTAGAGGAAGAACAGCCCACTTTCAAAAGTTAAACTCAGTGTTTTGCATCCATTTTTTGCCATTTTTTGTCTATTAGCACCAACAGAAAGCTAGGCACTGCTCTGTAAAAATACAAGCCTAGAGGAAGAGTCGCTTTCAAAAGTTTAACTATTTATTTGGCCTATCTTAGGGCTGTCACACATCACGAAACGTATGATTCACATACAAATAATGTATATCGTTTTGGCACATTACAGTGATGTGTGACAGAGCCCTTAAATCTGCCCTGCACCATGAGCAAGAAGTACCAAACAAAATACATAGTCAAAAAACAAAACTGCTATGTGATGAAAAAAAATTAAGGAAAAAAAATAATAAAATTGTAAACAAAATAATAAATATTTATAGGCAACTAATTATACAAATAGTTTTCATTAATAATCTACGTCCTAATTGACCAATGTCAATATTACTGGTAGTAAAATCAATAAAACTAAAATGAGCCTATTATTATTTTCTCACCATCTGTTGATAACATACTCAACTCTAAATAACCTTCATAAAGACATTGTACTTTTATTAAAGGTGCGCTGGACAAAATTTCATCATTTTATCTGCAGATGATTTGCACTTGGTATGTTCGATAATAAGGCCAAAAAAAATATCGTTTGGTTGCCCTCGACAGCTTTTTTCAGAGAGGGTCGGTCGGTTGGATTTTTTATTTTTTTTAATTCTTTTTTTCAATACTCCTCCACGGACCACTAGGTCAATTGGCCGCTTCAGCCTTTTTAACTTCCCCCGCGACATCCAAATGAAAACAATCAAATACCTCTTGTAGTGATTGTGACATCCTGAACGTTTTGAGGGTTGAAAGAAGGCATGTAGACCCTCTTTTCACATTATAACATTTTTTTTGTATTTTTCAATAAGTTTTGCATATTTTTAAGGGGGAAAAAATTTCAATAAAATTTTTTTGGGTGGGGTTGAAAAATAGGGTCAGTCGGTGGAGGGCAACCAAACAATTTTTTTTTGGCCTAACAGTTAAAGGGATTGCCCATCATCCTGATTCTTAAGGTGTCTGGTCCATGATATATCTGCCCGAAATTTTCTAGTAAAAATTGGCATGAATGATATAGAGCCGATTTTTAACATAAAAATTGGGGGTCATCTGACTCGTTTTTGCATGCGAGTTGGTTTAAAAACAGCATATTTGGAGGGTTTTTTTGGGAAAATTAGTACAGGGGTCTATGGGAAATGTGGCAAAAACTACATTATTTACTGCTGATTCAAAAACTTCCCACTGAAATTTTTTGTCCAATTTTTTCACAAAAGTTGTGCACAAGTTTCAAATAAAACAATAAAACTTGGGGGTCATCGAACAAATTTTCCAGAAAAATATTAAAATATGGCAATTTTTAGCTTCAAAACACGGAGTATATGCGCATGCGTATTGCGGCACTTACCAACTAGTACGCGTGGATGGCACATGGACCAGACACCTTAAAGGGATTGCCCATCATCCTGATTCCTAAATTTCACTTTTTCCCACACATGACATTTTTTTTTACAACTTACCACTGTGGTTGTTTTCTCAAAATGTAAAATAGCCAAAATTAGAGAAAAATCATTGAATCTCAGTATTTATGGTTACTGGTACTTAAAAACTGTTTGTATGTGTTTATATGCTTGTGGAACCTTTTTGTAAATTTGGCCATGTCTATACTTTTATCTGATTTGAATAAATATTATTATTAAAAATAAAAAAACCCAAACAAAATATACCAATTTTGAATGAAAAACACCCAATTTTATGCAAATTGGGTGCTTTTTTAGCAAACTTTCACAATACACAAAATTGGGCTGTGATGAACATTACTATACCAAAATCTGTTAAAAACCATCCCAAAAGGGGGCATTCATATGTATACCATATCAATGTGCGTATCCCCTCCCCAGGCTACTAATACACTAGCTAATGTTGTTCCTTATCCACAAAGTTTGCTCAGAAAATCATTCTAAAGAAAATTACAAAGTACATTGATCACTATGAAACACATAAAATAAAAGAGCAGCAAAAATATTGCCTCATTCCTTCCTTCCTATCTTGAATTGTCCTGATTTTGATCACATCTAAAGCTCTTAAGCCGTTTAAATAATTCAAGAAGTCAAATATAAACCTATTATCACTCCTTATGCCTAGAGGACAAACGTGTTGGATTGAAACTGTATCACTTCCAAAAATAATTCCGTGTCAGGAATCGGCGGCGATACTACATGATGAGCAGTATCCTTAATCACATCCTTCGTATGCTTACACCGCTGTCTGTGCTGAGTAGTAGCAACGCAGGGGTTTCACTATCGCTCGTGCCGACTGGCGAGTCAACGATAGACGGAAATCCCGGCCTCAAATCAATCTCCACCTCGAGGACATCGGTTTTATATCTTTACAGTTACTCTTTGGTCAGCTGATTTCATCAACAATGCAACAAGCCATTGATAAAAAAGATGTACAGCTATTTGCAGATGGACTCATCAATCTGTCTATTTATATGTCTGAGGAAATAAAACGTGTGAACTGTGAATTCTCGGAAATCAGTTGTACATATTGGTCAATTTGGCTGGACAAGTTTACGAGGCGAGGGATGGAAGAGACTCATTCATTACTTGTCATTTAGGTATCACAAGGAAGCAATGAAAACTATTTGAAATATATTTCTTGTAAATTGATGATTGATGAAATATAGTACAACAACCCTGATTGGTTGAAAACAATTATTAAAATATAATACAGCAAACCTGACTGGCTGAAAACAATTGATAAAATATAATATAACAACCCTAATTGGTTGAAAACGATGGTTGAAATATAGTACAACAACCCTTATTGGTTGAAAAATAAAAATAAAGTACAGTTCAATACAATAACCCTGATTGGTTTAAACAAAAATGTCAACTCATTTAACCAATTGCAACTAGAATAAAGATGATTATTGACCTTTGGCCTTATTTTCTAACCTAGTTTCTGATTGGTTCAAAACATGATGCCCGACTCATTATTGACCCAATGAGTGAATGGATCTTGGAGTGAGGGAAGAGGAGGGCAAAATACTTTCAAATAACAAATTTTTTCCCTCTTTTTGCAAAATTATATCCCTTTTTCAATCTAAAAAAGAACTTAATTTCCAATTCTTCAGGGTCTGGGCTGGGGTAGGGAGGTAAAATAATCTTACACACCAAACTAGAAATAAAATTCACAAATAGGTCTTCATTTGTTGTTGCAAAATCTTCCTTTTAATCAAATGAATGAGTTTCAAAATTCAGACATCTTTGGTGTACGGCCTTTTCCCAAAGAAACATATCTGGTAATCATGGACTCATTTATCATGGACTCGGTCCGATGTTTCTTAAGGGGGTTGGTTGTTCCTATTCTATATATAATAAGAGCAGATTCTATCAGAACATAGGATATAATATTTACCCGTTGTGGAGTTTCCTATAACCTGGGTGGGGACTCAAAATGGACGAATCAAGTGACAGTATTAGATGTAGGAAGAAGACTAAAATACCCAGAGAATAACCTAAGGAAGCAAGCTTGGCTTGTAAACTAAATGCACATCAGTTCGGCGGAACTCACAACCCGAATATGGATACCCACGTACATTTTGTATCCAAATTGTTTTACCCGTATCAGAATAAGGATATGGAGGGGTATCCGAATTCTGATACGCCTGTCGTGGCGCAGGAAACAAATCGATAGCGCAAGCTGACAAGTACAGTGTGCAAATTAAGGGAAAATATCTGGTAATTCTGCGGATTACCATGTCGAAAAAATTGGTAATCCGCAAGTAATTTTGGTAGTCCGTAATTTGTAGGCAAATAAAACAAATTTAAATTGAAAAGAATTCTTAATTTTTAAATGATTCTGATTAGGCTTATAAAGTAAAGGCTAGCAGACAACAGTATTTAATGACTACTACTACAACTATAAACCAATTTATAGTTCATGCCTTAGGGAGAAATGTTTCAAGTCCCTAACAATTTTTTAGCATTTGGGCTAGACATCCCGCGGATTACCAGCTATGAAGTTCTGGTAATCCGCGCAAATTTTTTGTCTTCAGAATGCCTGGATTACTAACTAATTTGCACACTGAAGTACATGTAGAACATCTTTCTTGCATTTATGATAAATTTATCTGGGGAAATGTCATTTCAAGCTGTGCAATTCCAGCGGGAAAGCTTCGAAACATGTCCTGATAGCTCCTTATCACAGAAGGCAAAATAATTTGGCCAAAACTTTCTTAGAATTTAGATGACAGATGATGATAATGTTATTGACTTTTATACATACCAGTATGGTGCGCGGCGAAGGTGAATATTAATTTCAGCTGAAAAAACCCGTTTCAGCTGTTTTTAATCCAAATTCGGATACGGGTATCAGAGTTTTGATATGGAGTATCTAAATTCGTATAAATATCTGAATTGTGAGTTCCGCCGAACTGACATACAACATCGGATCAGGAATCGAACTCAGAACATACTGGACTCATAGGTGCACTGCATGGCGGGTACCACTAATCTAACAAATCAATCAAATATTGGAGATACTATTGATACTTGTAATGTTTTGATTTTTTTAAATTTATTTATTTATTTATAACATTTGGGGGAAACTCAGGCTAATCCCAAAAGTGCATATTCATTAAATTAAAGGGACATCTCCATGATGTGAAAGACAGAATAATGGAAAGAATTTTCGATTTTAGATTCAGGAGGAAACCAAAGTGCTCAGAGAAAACCTGCGAAGATGAACATGGATCGACAACCAAATTTGCATGCAACCTAGATCTGACCGGGAATCGTACCCCGGGCCACAGTGGTGAAAGGTGAAAGAATCTAAACTAGTAGATTTAATTAGTATCCACTACTCAGCTGGAAATCATTTTTCCATCAATCAATTCCAGATTAATCCTATTTACAAGTAACCTAACCTAGTTAGCATCATCATCAGATTAAGCAACCAGACAATCCCAAATCATTTCACACTATCCGAACATCCCCTCGACGACATCATCGTCGATCCAGCACCGATACAACATCATCTTTAGTATGCACTTGATATGCTCAACCATGTACGAGACCAACCCCAAACTAATCAAGTATTAAATTATGAATGAGACATACACAGCTCACATGGCTCATCAACCAATAAATTGTAATTCATACCCAATACATAAGGGTGAAAACATAGTCGGCCTTCAGACTGCCAAACATTTGGTCGTGATGTCAAAATGACGATTGACTCAAATAAAATAACTTCCGAGTTGAGACCAAATAAAATTTCACGCTAAATTGAACATGTGTTGAATTGCAATATGCATTGCCTCAAATGTTTGTTACCAGTTTATAGTATAAATTCGATCGCAAATATTTGGTGACGTCACAATCAAATGTTTGGTTGCGAAAATTTTGTTTTGAGGCCGACTATGTTTTCACCCTTACGGGTGGTAAAAAATTGAAAGCTAATTTACGAGGGAGGGGGTGTTAATTCAAGTTTATGGTAGGTTTATGGCCACTGTAAAATTTTAAGTGCAAGGGGATGTGCCAATCATACATTTTTAGCCAAATTTATTTTTTGAAATTACATCTTACTGCAAAAAAAATATTTATTTTAGTGCACAGTTTCCATGATTTTGTGAATAAAAGCCCAAATTTGCATCATTTGACAACAATTTTGGAAATTAAGAAAAATAGATCCATAAAATTCCCAAAGTTAAGAAAGGAAAAGAAACCATTGAGATGCCACACAGCCTGATATTATTACCCATGTTTGTGGCATGTCCTTATAACCACTTTTGTACTAAGTATTTCCCCCCCCCCCCCGTCTGAGAGTTAATACGGTATAATTAACACTGAATGACAACAAACTCACCTTGTACAAGTATTGATCAAATATGCTCGTCTCGAAATCGTTCTCCACGCAAAATGCCGCATCCATACTCCTTCAGGGCGAGCTGAAACGCTCACGTGCCGACAGATAACTCTTTATTTCGTTGATCCCTTTAAATTTAAATACCCGGTATATCCTCCAAAGTACACACACAAAAATACACAATTGGAAGGTTGTATAGACAAAATCTTTCTTCAAATGGTTGATTCTCTCACTTATTACATCCGAAAGTTTTAACGAGTTGTTAATCACCAATTAGCAATTAAAATCCCTCAGGTGTTACACATTTTGAGATTAATTAACCCAAGATGAATTATCTCCTATACAAACTATTAAAACAGGTGTCGATAAAACTACTTAAACCTGTTGCATATCCAGTGAGGTGCAACAAGTTTTTTTCTCTCCTATAAAATTGAAATCAGTCAATAACATAACTAAGACAGAGCTCCCTCAGAGAACAAAACCTAGGGTATCGGTGACCCCTTAATAGTGGCTAGGATATCCTACCAAAAACAAAGCTACAATTCCCCCAGCATAGAAAACAAGATTCGCTCAATCATTCATTAAAAACATGCCTGTATAATAGTTTTGTTTGGTCTTTAAAAAAAAACGCAAATCGCCTGAGGGAGGGCTCACTAACCCAAACTCTCTCACTCCAACAGTGCATACATGGCTGTTGATCAATGAGGGTAAAATTCTCAACGCAAGTAGTGGAGTCACATTTGCATAAGCATAGAGCTGGCACGTGCCAAGCGAGACATAAGCGTGCCGGGAACAATGCCCGAGACTCCTTACTGATTGTTTGCACTCCTTGCCAACAATAACCAATAGCATTTATTGGCCTATGGTAATTGACCCAAACAGGGCTGTTCCTATTATTGGGGAAACTCCCTTGTCTAGATTGGTTCAGTTGACTCAAGTTCATGGTTTGTGGTTTTTTTAAAGTCCAAAGTTGAAATAGTTCAGCTTTGTTCGATTTGGGATTTAAACTTAAGGGTACAAGACACAAAGGATCATAGAGAGCACTGAAATAAGTACACCTATTCATTGAAAAAGAGAATTCTAAGCATTACTTTAAACTTTCTGATACTGTACTCATGCACTAGCGTGCCCAGGATTTTTCTGTGCGAGAGGCTAAAGGGGCTTCCAATTGCCAATTTTGAGGCGGGCTGAATAGGAAAAATTGTTAAATACAGGCTGATTTTACATAATTTTTACAATCTTGCGGGAGGGCTTCGGCCCCCAAAGCCATCCCCTGGGCACGCAAATGTCATGGGTGTTTGTCTTACAGCTTGGTGAAACACACAGACCATTTTCTTGCTAAGTATGATGTCAGACAGTAGGTCAACATTATTGAAAAAAAAAATGACTAGAGCAAAGGCATCAAATATAATTTAACATTTTGCATCACCTAAGGTGGGCTACATGACTTATGCATATAATTTATATGCACATGATCCATATTTCCAATACAAGCTCCCCAAATATTGTCAAGGTCAAATTTAGGGTCAACAAAGCAATTGAGATTTAATGCCTTGCCAAAGGACATCAGGCTTTATTAGCAGAAATAAAACATACAATCTGCTGTTTCAGAGTCCTTTGTTTTTCCAAAAACACTGCTTATTCCACTTTCTTTCAAAAAGAGCCCAGACCATTGCACAGGTTTGTAGATAACTTGCACTTCATGCACTTTTTTGATCTTCAAGTCAGGACATGGATAGGATGCTAAATGATCTAGGCTTTTCTTTCATGAAGATTGACCAAAAATGGTAGGTTTTTTATGGGTTGGTGACCCAAAGGTCCAAGATAAAGTGGTGATACAACCACTAAATGAAAAAACCCTGACTGTGGGCCTACATAAAATTGTAATTTAGAGACATCAGTGCTGAATTTTCTGATGCATATTCTGATGATAAACTTGAACTCATTTTTTGTATTTGGTATTTTCTTTAAGGCATTAACTTTCAAGATCTGCTAAATGGTCTACGCTTTTCTTTCAAGAAGATTGACCAAAATTGTTTTTTTAAGGGTTTACTGCTGAATTTGCTGAATTTTCTGATGGTATTTTTATTAAATAGTTTAAGCTTCAACAACTTTCAGCTCTTTCTCTCCCTAGCCTTGTGAACTTTATACCTATCAATTCATAATCTGATGCACACAACACATTTTGTTGTCTTTCGGGTCACTGACAGGGGATCTTTTGTCATCAACCAATGTCATGATTAGCTACCGTAACAAATGCTATTTTTGGTGCAAAACTAGGTCTACAATTAACCAAGTTCAGTTATTCATTACTGACAAAATAAACGAGGCCTGTTATAGATGGCACGGTATATCGATTAGTTAGATGACAAAAAGATGACACATGTCATCTCACAAAACAGACAATTGAGACACATACCTGTAACCTTCCCATCATGCATCGCTCAAAATTGGATTTTTTTTGTACAGCTTGTAATGGCAGGTGTTTAATAATGAATTAAACATAACTGTGGCCGATTTCACTAACATTTAGTGATGGTCGCTAACCCCGTTTTGATCGCTAACTCCAAAAATGATCGCTAAATTGTTAAGTACTCTACCATTGCATTGTTACTATGAGGGG
>JXSR01S032140.1:6754-20457 GCA_000969725.1 Ophiothrix spiculata | reverse complement strand
AGAAAAGTATTTGCATATTTTATCATACTACACGTTCTGTCTATGATCAAAGAAGCGGTAGGGATTTATTTCTAATGGTTGAATTTAAAGTGACCATTTCAAATTAGTTGTACTTATATACTGCAACTATGAGCCAAATTTTATTGAAAAATTCCATTGGGTTTTCAAAATGTTGGCGGGAAAATTTTGACGCGACACGGCAGATTGGTTTTTTAGCCGCCATTTTGAAACGGTTTGTTTGATTTGCGAAATTTTTGTTTGTTTTAGTTGTTTTGAAGTACTTTACTTGTGATCAGAGTTTCAACGTAAATTCCTTCGCGGAAACGCTTTTTTGGGCATGTTGCAGACCTTGACCACTTAAGTGTTAACATTGGTTAAGAGCTCGTTCTGGTTTTGTTGACGAAGAAACAGATGTTTTATTTTAAAGTTGAAATTGAAAATTGGCCAATTAAATACAAAATCCAAGCTTTGACATGCATGTAAGCAGTGATAAAGAATATGGATAAAAAACTTACTACAGATACTGTAGAAATATTTTTATGTATCTGTAATTATCAGGGGCGCACCATTTTATATTCAGGGGGGCATGGAAGTTGGGGCGATATTATTTTACAGTTCAATGTCATTTTTACGTCGAATCTGCTGGAAAATTTAATGTAGTTTCAGATTTTCTTGCACAAACCATATTTGTTTTTGTTATGTATAGATTGGATACGATTACAAACGGGCATTTCAGTTACTTATCTCTGTTAAGTTTCATCAAAAGTGCAGTCATTTGTACTATTCATTAAATATATAAAATGAAAACCATTATATCCTCTACTGTCGTAAAAGTTACAGCTGCAGATTTTCTTTTAGTCACTCAATAAAGAATAACACAAAATGAGAGAAAATAAAACCTTTTTATCAGTGTAATAGGAGATGATAAACCAAGCACTGAATAAATAGCACTCAAGATTTCAAGTGTACTTCGTGAAATTCCTGAAATGATGAATTAAAGTATAGGAAATTGCACATGGGAATGAAACAAAATATCTTGTCGAAATGTTCTTCTGTATAGGCTGTATAAACTACAAATGTATGAAAAAGTGAATTGGAATCACTTTTAACAATTTTCTTTTATAAAGATGTGGATTGTATGTGACGATGAACAAATAAAATCATATATACTATGCTTAAATGTCATATGAAGAGGGCTTGTGCTGCAATAATCTTGGAGCTGGTTTCATGGGGTTACATTTCTATTTTATTTAGTTTATTGAGTTGATATGAAATTATATACATGTTCATTATACATATATATATAAACAGCACTTAAAATTTTATAACTAGTGCCTCACTGTAATATCCTTTTGCCATGTAAATTAAAAAAAAGACATCTTGTGCAACAAAATATTCTGAGCGCGTTTGCATCATACATAGCTCGAACCGTGTGGAATGCTAATTATCATCGTGGCACCAAAGCAGTCTATATACGCATTCCAACCCATAATTTGCAACACATTGGAAGAAAGTAGTTCATAGTCCGCATGGCTATAATTGGCCTGAAAATAATGTTAAAATTTGACAATACCCGAAACGCACCAGAACGGTCTATAAAAGCATACCCACCCATTGCAACACATTCTGGTCATGGTCCGCATGGCTATAGGCCTATCTGACTATACCTGAAACGCAGTCTGGGCAAATCATGTCTCGATTTACAAGGATACTCTTTTATTAGTTGAGTCTGATTCTATTCTTTTTAAATAAGAATTCCAAAAAATAAATGAGATTTCCAATTTTTTGGTATTGAAATGCACTAGCAATTGGAAAATGAACAATAGGTTTGTAGATTCACTTTATATTTATAATGTAATATATGAAAAATATTAAAATAACAGATTGTTAAAGTTGCGCAATGCATCTTGATAAATATGCTCGAAATGTTACATACACTAAAATCCACGACAATTATAAATATCAAGTGGCTTTTAAAAATCCAATAACGTGACGTCTATGTACTTTATGCATATTTATATAAAATTGAATTGGCGGTTTCAATCTACGTAATTTTTTATAATATAAATGATCATGCTGTAAGTAAAGTGTAACCATTTAAAAAGTGTTTGGTGTTTGGTATTCAAGCTAGTGAATACAAGTAAATTGGTTTTCTCGTATAATTTTTTGTTTTAAAACGACACTGGTTTGCAAGTATACTTTTTATTTTTATGATTAATAGTAGTTAACCCTTGTTCTCCTAAACTATTTTTTGTAACACATTCTCCAAAGGGGGGGGGGGAGTTGCAACACCCCCTAATATTTTAGAACGGAACCCCCTATGAACTTGGTTTTTCTATCAAAAGATAGGTATGACCCTCACCTATCTAACGATACCAAGATCATTAAAATCGGCCAAGGCGTTACGTAATTATGACGTCATAATATATGATGTATATTATAAGTCATCCAGTCGTAGTGTAAAAGTTGAAATATTAAATCAAATATTGGAAATGATAAATTATTTGCTTACTGACAAATTTTCATCCAAACTCTTTGGACTTCATCAAGGCACTGCAGATAATTGATTGGTGGTATTGATTGGAGATGGGTCAGGTGTCAATTGGCAAGGAATGTCTTTAAGTGGTTACAGAAAAACAGTTTGCAAATTTATCAACACATTGCATAATGAGAACACCATTAATGATGCTGTGAAATATAGTTTATTGCCTCCTACAGAGCCAAGTGTGCCTGCTTTTTATGGACTACCCAAGATTCATAAAGCGGAACCTATTCCACTTAGACCCATTGTTAGCAGCATATGATCAGTGACATACAATCTTGCCAAATATCTTATTAAGATCCTCTCCCCTCTTGTTGGCCAGTCATCCCACCATCCCACCATGTAGCCAATACACAGGATTTTCAAAGACTATGAACTTGGTATATATGAAATAATTACATCCTACGATGTCACGGCCCTGTTTACCTACATTCCATCACAAGAGGCATTACAAGTTACCAGAAAGTACCTTGAAAACGATAACACCTTGAAGGACAGAACAACCTGGAGCATTGATAACATCATTGAAGGAGTGAAAATATGCCTGGAGACAACATAGACAGCATTACAGCATTACAGACAACTACATGGCTGCTCTGTGGGAAGTCCAATTTCCCCCATCCTTGCGAATTTGGTTATGGAACAATTTTAAATTCAGGCATTAGAAAGTTACTCCGGCACTCCACCCAAAGTATGGCTAAGATATGTGGACGACACTTTTGTGATAATTTAAAACTGAATAGGATAATTTCTTTAAGCACATTAATAGCCAAGACGGCCATATCAAGTTTACGCAGGAAAGCTGCTCCAATAACCAACTTGCCCTTTTGGACTGTAACATTCAGATCAGCGATAGTCGCACACTAACTACCATCGTTTATCGCAAGCCCACCCATACTGACCACTATCTACAGTTTGGGTCCCAGCATCCTCTCATGTATAAACTGGGCGTCATCCGCACTCTCCATTACAGAGCAGAAACTGTGATCAGCAACGAACTAGCAGTCCCACCGGAAAAAGAGCATATCAGCATGATCAGGGTGCTTTGGAAAGTTGCGGCTACCCTAACTGGGCTTTTGAAAAAGCCAAGACAACAAAGAAATAGGAACACTTCTCGCAATCAGAACTCTGATATCAACAAGCACAGCACTCTTATTACCATTCCATACTCTGCAGGTATCTCAGAAAGAGTTAAACATACATACAAACTCTTTGACATATCAACTGCTTTCAAGCCTGTCAACAAGCTTAGGAACAGACTGGTACATGTTAAAGACAACCCTCCTAGAGATAAAAAAAATCCAATGTAGTTTATGGTTTTAAGTGCAAGGGATCTGGATGCTCAGAGTCATATATTGGTGAGACAAAACAGTCCATCAAAGCCCGTTTCAACCAGCACAGACGCCCAAGCTCTTCAGAATACCAAGCAGACTCTGCTATCTACGAACACATTAGAATTTCTGGACACTTTGTTGACACAGATGATGTTAGAATTTTAGACCAGGAGGAAAGATGGTTCGAACGAGGAGTATTTGATTTATAATATTTCAACTATGACGTCATAAAGTACTTTCGGTTTGGAAAATCAGGCAAAATTGCATTATGGCAAAAAGCTTGTACTTTTGGCATATTATGAGATCTTGATATTACCTGTGTTATCGACACAGGTATCTAACGACAGAAACAGATTATTCCTTTAATTTTTGTTTCAAACTGTGAGAAAACTGATATAATCAGACCCGTAGCCAGAATTTTATCAACTGGGTGCGAATTTTCAAAAAGTGGACCTTTTGTAGGAAAAAATTTCGTTTTGGCATACAATAGAACTAATTTTAGTGGTTTTGACGAAGTGACAAGAAGAAGGGGGAAAAAAAGGTTTTCAGTAGTTTTCCAAGTATTTTGTGTATAATTATTAAGAAACGACATACATTTCCGTGTTTTGGTGGTTTAGGTGTTCTTTTGGTGGACATTTACGGAATTTTTGTGGACTTCTTTTGTAGGTTGGCAAATTAGGGGAGGGGGTGCGACGCTCCCACCGCATCCCCCTGACTACGGGCTTTACAATAACATCAATCATTGAAGGGCTATAGCTTCACCAGCCAATGTTGATGACCATTGGAGTGTCTTTTTGAACATTGAAGCAATGCTATAAGGTGTTAAAAATGAAGCGCCCCCTGTCACCCATGACTGTTGATTTTTGCTCAAAGATGCTTACTTTTTCTATTATGGCCATTTGTTGAATTAAATTCGGGATCCCGAATTTAATTCCACATGTATTAGTATTGGAAAGCATGCATGTGCTTTTTATACATTTTTTGATGTCAAAACAATTTTGTTCACAAAATAGGCCTACACTTGAAAACGCTTTTAGATAGTCACATTCCTCCATTTTTATGCTGTTTTAACTATAAACCATTTTTGATCAAAATCTTATAGTATTGCTTTAATCCAAATAAAGTAATCTCTCCAGATAATTGTTTAAAGAAATTAATGATAATGACCACAGACCGATTTAACGGCTATTCCAAGTGTGTCTGCACCATCGAAAACCCTAAACAAGTAAGCGAGATTCGTGAATGAAGAATTTTAAAATGCATATATGCGTGCATAAATAGTCTTAACTGGGACACATTTTTTAACCATTCGAACATTGAGAATATATAGAATTCAAATATGCGACTCGCCGTTTCAAAACTTGTCATGCATTAGTGTTTGATATCACAAACTAAAGGCAACCAGATCAATACTAGAAGATGGTGATAAAACAATACAACCATTTTCATTGTCTACAAACAATATAGCCAGTTACCTAGAGACCTAGTGCAAAATAAAAAATAATGGATTTAAAAGTTTACTTGTTAATTTAGGCATACTGAACATAGTCATTACTCCTGGTCATTTTAATCAAGACTAGCTACTCCAGCTAACATACCATAACTTCCATGCAGGAAGTTGCAACTGAATGCATGGAATTGAAAACCAACAAGTATCGTGTTTTGATACGACGAGTCACATACCGTATGTAGAATCTGGATTTAAAATTTCACTCATTGTATGGGAGTAGAACTCAAGTATTTCATTGAATGGCTTTAGCTTCAAATTGCATCACAATGTTATTTCAGAAAGTGTTTGCATATTGAACGCGTTATGTCTGTGACCAAAGGGGACGAAAGGAAATTTATTTCTAATAATTGTATTTTTAAGTGATCTTTACAAGTTAAGATGTCGTTCGGGCCTCGTTGATGCAATAATAAATATCTCAATAAGTGGGTCAAGTAAATATA
Source organism: Ophiothrix spiculata (assembly GCA_000969725.1). Classification (NCBI taxonomy): domain Eukaryota; kingdom Metazoa; phylum Echinodermata; class Ophiuroidea; order Amphilepidida; family Ophiotrichidae; genus Ophiothrix; species Ophiothrix spiculata. The sequence continues at coordinate 14,631 of JXSR01S032140.1, read as the reverse complement.
TATTTGCCCGCAGCAGCCGAGATTTGTGACAAATGTTATTATTGGTAGATTATTAAATGATTAAAGATAAATACAGATGATTGAGAAATAATTCTCTACGTACGGGCTAGTGTTACGTACATCACAGCTTTGTGTTTTTTTTTCTCGAATCAGCTTGAAAATTCTTTTTTTTCTTCAAATTTTCATGTACAAGTCATATTTGTTTGATACGTATTGATTGGATTCAATAAGGGAAAACAGTATTTGAGTTACTGATTCGTGTCAAGTGTCTTTGAAAGTATTGTCATTTTCCCTTTCTAATGATAAATTGAAAAACATTGGGTTTGTAATAGCATTCTTACTAATAACCAGATGCGTCTCCTCTTTTAGGCACTAAATGAAATAAAACAATACGCAATGAAAACCCGGAGTAAATAGCATTCAAAGATTTTAAGTTTACTTTGTGAAATTCTGGAAGTGGAAAATGTTTAGTTTTAACAAAGCTGTATATGGGAATGAAACAATAATTTTGTCCAAAGTTCCTCCCGTATAGGCTGTATAAAAAGGAAATTGAAATTAAAATAAACAACTTTTTATAAGATATGCCATGTATGTGACGATGAACAATTCAAAATCATACTATGTTTAAACAAATAAAGAGCGCTTTTGCTGCAAACATCTTAGAGCTGGTTTCACGGGACCACATTTCTAAATAATTTTACAATTTTAATTTAAAAACAGAAAGACGTCTTGTGATGGCTGTATATATAACAACATTTTCTATGTACGCCTACATTTGAAAACTATTTATATATAAAAAAATAAACCATTTTAATCACTCACAGGATAATAACTAGAGCTTCACTGCAATATCCTCTTGCTATGTAATTTTGGTAAAGAAAGATGTCTTGTGCATGTATCACAAAATATTCTGAGCTCGTCTGCATCATTCACAGCTCGAACCGTGTCGAATGCTAATAATCATCGTGGCACAAAATCGGGCTATATAAAACAAGCAACACCCACCCATTGCAATACATTTGACGAAACTTGGTAATACACGCAATACGCATACCTCACAGATTTTCTGTCCTGATTGGTTAAAAATGGGGCTTGTACTTAAATAGGCCATATTAATTTATAAGACCCTTTGCACTGACTGGTTAATTAACTGACTAACTAACTCACTGATATACAGACATATTTTCTCATTTTGCACATTGCTTCCAAAATGTGAATTTACCAAAATGTTTTTGGCATTGCAGTGTTGTAAATTTCCCTTGCCTTAGCTGAAGTTGCACTTGAACTACAAAAACGACTAAAATCAAATTATGTAACTGACCTTTTTTCTTGGTAATTTACTGAATCTTTTTGATGACGATAACTAAACAAAAAGATACACAAATATGAATTTACCAAAAAGTTTTGGTAAAGTGTGTTTTGCAAACAGTGCCGTTAATTTCCTTTGCTGTTGCTGAAGTTGCATTTGACCGACAAAAACGACAAAAATCAAATATATGATCGACTTTTTTGCTAATTTACTAAATCGTTGATGATAGAGGACAATATATAACTAAATAAAATGCTACAGTTAATGTAATGTACTCACTGACCAAGTGCTAGTCACGAAAGCAAGCTCAGGTTACTAGTATTTCTTAAAAGAGCTTTTTCTTAAAGGAGCGGCTCTCACATTGTTCCAATTAGAGTTCATCATCTGTGTACTAACTATACTGTCTGTTCATTACTTAGCAAATGCGTACAGGATCTGATGATACAACATGGATGGCACGTACTTTTTCAAATGCCGTCTGCAAAGTGAAATCGTGACTTCAATGTTTCATTTCAACAAAAGTTGATCATATTTCATAGAAGTAATCAATTTGAAAACTAAACACGATAAAGAAAAAACATAATCATTAAATGCGACCACATACAATATGCGTACAACGTGTTTTGACAACTCTCAACTAAACTCAAATATAATTATGATCCTTACCGGTTTGATTTATTCTTATCTTTTTCACGAGTGAGGCAGAGGAATGTATTGCAATTTTTACCCATTTACAAAATTAAAGTGTCAAATTTTATTCGCAAAAGTGACGCATATTTCGCCGAAATCTCGTAATTTTATGTTCGAGAAGTTAATTTTGTTCAAGTTTTGACAGATTGTTGGTTTGATACTTCTTAATGAATTACAAATAATGTTGTAAACACATGTGTTGATGGTGTTGATTTGAATGATAATGTAATTAGCTCGCGCTGTTTTGTCTGATAAAAACGGAGAGCACAATGACTCCCATATCTCCCCGTTTGAGCTCTGCATTGCCTGTTCTTAATATGTATATTCCTTTTTTTCCCAGTGTAATATGAGCATTCGTATATTTTACGTATAAATTGAGCATTCGATTGAGGCAAACATTGTTAGGCGTTGGAGCACAATTAGTCCACAACTTTGTGCGACGGGCCGCAACCTGGCCACAGTCTTTATTTTCCAAGATGGCGACCGTAGGTTTGATTGTTCACCTCACCTTGTAAATTATTCATAACATATTTTGAAATCATTTAGAGGTACATATTCAAGCCTGCGGTCGCCATCTTGGAAAATAAAGGCTGTGGCCAGGTTGTGGCCGGCCGTGCAATGTTGTGGCCTAATTGTGCTCCGGGGCCTTATTTGTATGTAAACAAATGAAAAATACAACACCATACAATCTTAAGTTTGCCCTGGCTAAGTGCATGTTCCCGTGCTTCGTAATGCATGACTAAACCGCGCCAGAGGCCATGGTTCGATCCCACCAAATACGGTGGAAACTATTTCACTTTTCATGATAAAAGGAGCAATTAATTTGATTCGCATTTTCTGAACAGACGATTCATGTAGACTTAAGATATAAAAAACTAGGATTATGGATTCACTGTTAACACTATAAACAATATGAAAGTCAAGCGGATAACAATTTGTTAAAAAATTGCTCCATGAATACTTGATACTGTAGATATGCTACATACACGTCGATTCACGAAATTATAAATATCAAGTGGCTTTTAAAAATCCAATAACGTGACGGGTATATATTTGGAATGCATATATATAGAATTTTGAATTTAATAGGCGGTTACACTTTACACAATTTGTATATCATATGAAACCATCAAGTTTAAAGTAGAGTTACATTAACATTACAATGTGTTAAAGTATTTGTAATTAAAGCTTCTTGTTCCGGAAAGAAAAAAAGGATCTTATTTTCTTGATTTCTGTTTTAAAGAACACATTATTGGTTAATATTAGGGTTTTTATATTAATCTGATTTTATTCTTCGCCTCTTCTTTAAGGCGTTCAATAAAATAAAATAAAAAGAAATGAAAGAATAAAAACCTTTTAGCTGTAAATAGAAGAGAATAAATCAAAGAACAAAAAAGCACTGAGTAAATAGCATTCAGAGATTCTATTTAGTTATAGGAAAACTGTACATTTTGGTGAAACAAACATTTGTTAAAAAAGATAAATTGGAATCAATTTTAATAAGTTTCTTTAATAAGGTTTGGAATGCATATAACGTTAACCAAAGGAGATTAAGATTTTGCCTGATCTGAGATTATGCTGGAAAACATATTACATTATGAAACGTGAAGGAAAATACCCTTGCTTGTAAAGTGATAAATGATAAAATCATATGCATGATGTGGAACTATGACACATATGGCAGATTAAAACCAGTGAAACAGCAATCTCCTTTTGCGATAGTAAAGTAGTTTAACCTGAAGATAGTAAAGTATGTTTAACCGGAAGAATGCTTTTTCCTACTCATATATCTTGTATAAGTCTATCTGAAAACTGCGATATTACGTGGATACCTGTGACTCCTGTGTGACCTTTGTGGGGTCAAAGGTCACATGACTTGTAGCAGCCGGGGTAAATGTTGTTGTGACCAAGTTTGGTCAAAATCCGTCAAGAACTGTTGAAGTTATAAGCGTTACAAAATGACAGAAGAAGAAGAAGACGAAGAAAGAAGAAGAAGAAAGAAGAAACACGAAGAAGACAAGAACCTGTGGCAGCAGGGTAAGAAATTGAATCGAAATTAACAGGCAGTTTCAATCTACGTAATTTGTAATAATATAAAACGATCATGCTGTTAGTAAGTTTAACCATTAAAGGTGTTATTCAGCTAGTTGTCCCCAAAATACAAGTAAATTGGTTTATCGTCTTGATTTTTGTTTTAAAACAACACTGGCTTACATGTATACTTTTTTTGATTAATAGTAGTTAATCTTGATATTTGTCTTATTCTATTCATTTGAAAAAGAAATAAAAGGGGAAAATATGATCATTTAATTTTTTGGTATTGAAATGCTTTTATACCCTCTACGTTAACAGATTATTATATTCTTTACCTACTGAGCTGAATAAAGCATTGATAGCCTAGTCTAACTATATTTAAAATCTCTACCAAGAGCAGAGAATATTATAAACAGATCGAATAATTGACTTAAAATGTTCTACTAATTTAATGAGCAAGCAACAACAAAATAAGCCTATTAGTAGTACATTATTCCAAAAAAGATGAACTTATAAATAATCAGTTCAAGCAAATAGTTAAACACATTAATTCATTAGCTTTCTTGTATAAACTCAAATCATGCTAATGTATTAAGTAGGCTTAGGATACCATGTAAGAGTTAAGCTCTTTTAAAACTACCGTACTGTATTTGAATAATTTAACAAATGCTCATTCCGTGATTATGATTTAGTTGAACAATAACAAATCTTGCATAAATGTGCTCATTAACTATTTGGAAATAAAAGCAGAGTCTGAATTCAATATGAAAGTTCCCTTAAATATCATACCTCTATTATTTGATAAAGTCCATGCAAATTGGGAATCTATTACACATTTTAAAGTCCAATTAGAATGGCATATTGTTCATTAATTTATTACTACTAATATTTCTATTCCGACAGTAAATATAAATTAGAATTGTATAAACACCTTTCCAGCTTCAAAAAGTCGGCAACCTTTATTTTGTGCAACTGGTGACTTTACATACCAAGATGGCAAAAGCTTGTACTTTTTGCATATTATGAGATCTTGATAATTATAGTGTTATCAACACAGGTATCTAAAGACAGAAACAGATTATTCCTTTAAGTTTTGTTTCAAACTGTGAGAAAACTGATATAATCGTAGTTGTTGCATTTGATAACATTAACAATAACATCAACCATTGAAGGGCAATAGCCTCACCTTTAAATGTTGATGAACATTGGAGTGTCTTTTTAATCCAAATAAAGTGGTCTCTCCAGATAATTGTTTAAAGAAATTAATGAAAAGGACCACATGCCGATTTAACGGCTATTCCAAGTGTGTCTGCACCATCGACAACCCTAAATAAGTAATGGTGCATTCATAGTCCAACGATTTCACAACGATTTCATCGCACGACGTATATCGAAACGCAGTCTTCAAACGCGCTGCGCATATTGCGTTATAACTCTTGAAGACTGCGTATCGGTAGACGTCGTGCGATGAAATCGTTGTGAAATCGTCGGACTATGAACGCACCATAAGCGAGATTCGTGAATGAAGAATTTTAAAATGCATATATGCGTGCATAAATAGTCTTAAACTGCGACACATTTTTTAACCATTCGAATATTGAGAATATAAAGAATTCAAATATGTGACTCGCCATCATCAAAACGGGGTGCCTGTGTTTGATCACAAACTAAAGGCAACAATTAATACTAGAAGACGGTGATAAAACAATACAACCATGTTCATTGTCTACAAACAAGATAGCTAGTTACCTAGTGTAAAGTAACAATGAATGGATTTAAAAGATTACTTGTTCATATAGGCATATTGAACATAACTATTGTTCTCGTTCATTTTAATCAAGACAAGCTAAAGTGAAACTTCGTTAACACAAAATCAGTTAACACAAAAACCCTGATAACACAAAATAGTTGTTTGGTCTTTTAAGATCAAATAACTGAAATCACATAGAAAGTCAATACTTAAAAGTAATGACTTTCTATGTGAATTCAGTTGGATAATACAATCTCCTGATAACACAAAACCAAAATCTTTGGCCCCGTTGATTTTGTGTTAGCTGAAGTACAGTGGAATCTCGTTAACATAAAATCTTTGGCCCCGTTGATTTTGTGTTAACGAGGTTCCACTATATTTCTGGAAGTTACAACTGAATGCATGGAATTGAACACCAAAAATGTGTTTTGATACGACGAGTCACATACGGTATGTTAAATCTTGATTTAAAAATTTCACTCAGTGTGTGGGAGTAGAACTCAAGTATTTCATTGAATGGCTTTAGCTTCAAATTGCATCACAATGTTATTTCAGAAAGTGTTTGCATATTGAACGCGTTATGTCTGTGACCAAAGGGGACGAAAGGAAAATTTATTTCTAATAATTGCATTTAAAGTGATCTTTACAAGTTCATATGTGACCTTCCAGCCCGTATGGGCAGTAAATGCCAGAAACTTCATTTTGCGCTACAGGTGAAAATACATGTCAAGGTCATAATTTGCCGAAATCGATTTTATGACATATTCACAATTCTAGTGATTACTACAAAATACCAGCAAAGTTTCATTTCAAGAAAATGATAGGAAATGTGAAATAAATTAGTATATTCTAAAGACAATCAACAAAAAATATAGGGCTTTCTAAACTTTGGAACGCGTTTATCTCAGTTATACCTTTTACTCCCTGACAAACTTTGACGGACCATAACTTGACTTCTGGAAATCGTGTGAAGTTCATTAAGGTGTCATTTTAATCATTAAAGCATGGTCTTTGCAAATAATTAAAAAAGTGAAAATGACAAAAGCTGGCATTTACTGCTGGTTTGGGCTGGACGGTCACATATGTCGGTCGGGCTTTGTTGATGCAATAAAACATGTCTCAAAATGAGGGTCAAGTAAATATATATTTGCCTGCGATAAATACAGATGATTGAGAAATATTTCTCTATCTTCAAATTATTATGAAAGTAATAACGACCAAGTATGTTAATTTGAGAATGAACCTACGGGCTATAATAGTGGTACTCACTCTAACAGCTTTGTGTTATTTTTCCTCGAATCAGCTTGAATTTTTTTTTCCAAATGTTCATGTACAAGTCGTATTTGTTTGTTATGTATTGATTGGATTCAATTAGGAAATAAGTATTTGAGTTACTGATTCGTGTCAAGTGTCATTGAAAGTGCACTAATGTTATTTTCCCTATCTAATGATATATTGAAAAAACTTTAGGTTCCCATACGTTTGTAATAGCATACATACTAATGACAGCTGCGTTTCCTCTTTTAGGCACTAAAGAATATAAAAAAAACCACCAAACAAACGCAATGATGGAAAATGAAACCTTACACCTTTATCATTGTAATAGAAGAGAGTAAATCAAAGAACAAGAAAACACTGAGTAAATAGCATTCAAAGATTTTAAGTGTACTTTCTGGAAATTCTTGAAATGGAAAATGTTTAGTTTTAACAAGACTGTATATGGAATGAAACAAACATTTTGTCCAAATGTTCTCCCGTATCATAGGCTGTAAAGAAATTGCAATTAATATAAACATGTATATACACGGTTGCTCATATAGTTGGAATACAGATATTAATAAAAGGTTTTCAAGATGTCACATACCGCCGAGGACCATTCCAAGTTCACCACAACCATATTTTTGTAAAATGAGGGGTTGAAGGATCATTTTGTGCTTTGCTTCTAAACATTCTCTTGGCTCAGTCAAGCGTGACAAAGACATTCAACCACCTGCTCTCCACTCTACTACAGATAGACATTCCATATGACCACTCAACTTGAGTAGAAAAGTGACCTTGAACAAGGCGGGTCAAATCAAATTGGACCTAAAAATC
>JXSR01S032137.1:0-13584 GCA_000969725.1 Ophiothrix spiculata | reverse complement strand
AGCTCGGGCTGAGACCCGTAGCCGAGCGAAGGATGAAATCAAAAGAGTAATGCAAGCTATTGACAAAGTCCGAAAATGGTAAGGTTTTTGAGAAAGGGATCTTTGAAAGATGGAATCCTTTGTGGTACCAACCAATATTACTAGTGTAGTCCAATTCCAATCATTTGCAATGGTCAATGTTCAGATGTTAGGTATTGTTGTTTCAAATAATTCTCGGTTATGAAAATTTAGATCCTTGCGTAACACAATTGCGTGTGCATTTTTCGCTAGTACACAACGCTTTTCAGGCACGCGCGATGTTGCCACGCCTGTGGCTGTGCTGAGCCTGTGGATTACTGATTGAAAATGGTGTTGCGAACTTGCGTACTACCCGCGGGTGTCCTGTTCGTGTCGCAACTTGTGGATATGCAGTGGGTGCGTTCAGAAATCAAGTTCATGTCCGAAATTTATTTGAAACAATAATAGTTTGGTAAACAAAAAAAATGTTTTATTTTGGATCAGGATTGTCATTAAATTAGTGCTATTTTAAAGAGCTAACTGAAAGAAAACTACTAATCATGCTAATAAGCCATAAATCAATTTTGTCGGGTTTTTGGTTGCGAATATAAATTGTTTTTTTGACGCGACTTTTTGAGCCCATGCCATGTCATGATAAACTAGCTAGGTAAAAAAAAAAAAAAAAAAAAAGAATTTTTTTTTTGATAATTATGAAATATATTTCATGTTGTAGAGCTAATTGAAAGAAATCTAACAAGCCATAAATGAGCTCTTTGAGACTTGTGGTTGCAGAGATACATCAATTTTATTGCTGGAATTTTTGGGCCCTATAACAACAGAACCAACTGTGCATGAAGAGGGTGATTAAGTCAAATTTCATGAAAAATAAAGGCTTTCAGTCAAAATATAAATGGATCCAAGAAAATACTATAGATTGAGAAAATTAAAAATTATTTCTTTTTTAAGATTAAATGATAGAGTTTTACATAATGAGGGGGATATTTTGCTCAAATCTGGGTCCGAAGTGCGCCACCATTGATGATGTATCAAGAGTAACTACATACTGTATGTGCATGTGTGCATGTACGTTGATCAAATCAACGGTTGTTCCTTTAATCCACAACCGTTGACGGCGAGCCCATGCCTTCGTCTTCAGGGTCTCGCGATAAATCCAAATTGTCAAAGTTTAGCCACTAATTTATGTCACTTAAAATGCAAACGTACTCACAATTTGCCCATAATCCTGTTTCAGGGACTCGGTTTTAAGGCGCGCGCGCGCGATAGCGCGCTACTGCGCGCCTTAACTCACTTTTGGTAGCGCGATTTGTCGCGCCCCTTGCATTACCCAGGCCCAGGGTTTTCTCCACGCCGGAGCAAAACCAAAAAATAGTCGCTTCCGATCGGCAAATAATTGGTTTGCTGCTTGAGAACTGTCAAAAATTATAAATGGCGGCGCGTTTTGAACTGGCAGATTTTTCGGTTTAACCTTTTTTTAAAAAATATTAACTTTGAAAAGCGTCATTTTTGCTTTGAATGTCAATATTGTCTTTCATGAACCACGTACCACAGGAAAAGTATACATTTTCTGAAAGGAAATTTCACAAGGAATCTAAATATTTGCTTGTTTTTTTGGTAAGGGGAAAAGAAGGGGGTTAGTTCAAATCAAACACCACTTTTTTTTTTGAAAAAAATATCTGACTTTAGGCATGTAATTTTATTTACAACAACACCCTATGGCCAAACAAACATCATTTTTGTGTTTCTTAGCTCAAGAGCTTTTCAAAAATGTATACTTTTGCTATCATACCTGCTATAGTTTTTTAGATGTGCAAGGATCTTCGTGACACACACAAATCGCGCAATTTTTTGTTAATTTTTGTTAAAATTATACTCTTGCAATTTAAACTATAGTAACCATGGTAACAGCCAGGCTTAGGTTCAACTAGTTATCAAAGTAGAATTATAGGCCTACAATGTAGATGTTTCAAACAATCACCATTGCAATGCAGTATACACTGTGCAAACATTCACCGAACAAATGCAACTAGAAAATTAACATTTTCAATTTATGATTTAAAAATGCATGTATTTGTTTGAGTCATTCCATTATCTAATATTGTTTATTATCTTTCAAAAGATGTAAAACATATAAAAATTAAGGGCTACAACCAATTAAAGCATTTAGTTAAGTGTTACTTGGATTTTATCATATATCAATATTTTTTACATAACGGCTCCTCCATAACGGCTCCTCGGCTCCCCAAAACAAATTTCATGCATAAATCATTATAAAGAAAGAATAGAACATGCTATCAAAAAACTTTTGGCACCACTTTATAGCACTCATCAACAGCTTTAATTTGATGGGTGATTTGTCTATGTAGGTGGTTCCCTTCACTGACAAAATTTAAAAATAATGTGCTAAATCTCGCACAATTAGACCGGCTCCCCAAGTTTGACTCCTCAGTTCAAAACGCACGACCAAATATAAACAGAAGTAACATGCTGATGCACAAACCAGTTGTCATTCTTGTAACTCTAGGGAAGGATGAGTCTGAGTTACATTCGATGGAACTATAGTTATAGTCTATATATAGAATAATAGATCTAGGGTATATTTTCTGGTTGTCCGAGGTGCTCACTGCTTAGTCATTAATACTCGATCGCCGACAATCTCTGTTTAATGTCTGAGATAATAGAGCATCAGAAAAGCAGGCTACACTGTTCAAGCTTTTGACCAACATTATTTTGACATTTTAAGTGTACTTACATCATGAAAGATGTATTTAATCTAGTACTACATTTCCCACTACAACTGTTTAATGTAAACTAGTCCTCATTTTTGTCTCGCCTGAAAATTTTCAGAAGAGACATAGATACAATTACATGTATATAATAGCGATCCTATTTTCTGTCCGCCGTACAGAGCATATCTCGAAAACCGCATATCCTACGTTAATGATATTTGGAGCCGAACTGGATCCAGCAACAATTTCGGCGCAAAATATGCTAATTAAGTACCTAATTTGCATAATTCATGCGTAAAATGCTTTAAATGGGATATTTTACAAACTGTGCACCCTACATTCAAGAAATTTGGTGGGTAGGTGAGGATGTGAGGATAGAGCTTCGCTTGTGCCAGCTGCAATTTGAGCGCAAAATATGCTAATTAATATGCATAAAATGTAGCTTATTTTTCAACTTTGTCCGATTTCAAAGGTTAAGGTCTCAAATTGTTCGTCTTGGACCAGCGATCAAAAAAGTGTCAATGGTGACCCCGTCGTCCGACCTTTCCCTGGGGGTCAAAGGTCAAAAGAAAGGTCAAATTTTCAACTTTGTCCGATTTCAAAGGTTAAGGTCTCAAATTGTTCGTCTTGGACCAGCGATCAAAAGTGTCAATGGTGACCCCGTCGTCCAACCTTTCCCTGGGGGTCAAAGGTCAAAAGAAAGGTCAAATTTTCAACTTTGTCCGATTTCAAAGGTTAAGGTCTCAAATTATTCGTCTTGGACCAACTATCAAAAGCGTCGATGGTGGCCCCATCGTATTACCTATCAGATCTGACCAAAAGCAACATAAGTTTCCAGATAGTTTCCTTATAAACGCCTTGTGAGATATGGCTGAATAATGTGTTAGTGCGGAAATACTTTAAAGAAAGGTCAAAATATGTCCAATAAAAAAACATGAAGAATTTGCTGAAAGTGTGCCATATAAATGATAACTTGCCAGAATGTATTTTTTTTGCCAGAATGGTATTTTTTTTTCATTTGTATAAATTTACATGATTTAGAAGTTGAAAATGAAATTCAAAATGATAAGTATAATTTGCTTTAAAATTTATCATTAAAATTATTTTTTTATTTGTAAAGGTTACAATTTAGACCAGTTCTTATTATCAAACCCATTTTTATTTTGTCTTTAATGCCCTAAAATACCATTTACTCTTAAAATACGGGTATGAATTGTCTCGGGGATGGAAGTGAACGGGTATGAAATGTCCAGGATTCCCAATCATGCAATGCCAATTTGATGTGATGTAAATTGTAAGGTAGCATGGTAGACACTAGCCTTGTTCAACACAGGCCTAACGATGTACATGTACATCTTTATTATAGGCCTGAGAGAGTTTGAAATGCGATTTGTGACTGTTCAAATAACTATTTATGTCACTTGTTTTTTATTTTAATATTAAAAAAAACTTGATTTTGCTACCCGAATCTGTGGCATGTCCCCATAACCCCTTTTGTATTAAGTATACTAGCCCCCAAGGGTTTAGCCAGGATTTGAAAGTAGGGCGTCCAAATTCCAAGGCCAGGCGAACAGGCCGACTTCAATCAAGTCAGACATCGTGACGTCAGCATGATTAATTTACAAAGAAGACGATGAATAAGTTATACCAACATTGCAACCTTCCACCAAACGAACGAAGACACAACGTGGTATAAAGCCCATTTTGACGTCCACAAAGTATATAAATTGATCAGATTTTGTGATGATGATTAAATGAAGATAAATTCTAACATTCAACTTTGAATTTCATATGGTAAAACACATTTTTGGACGCCTTATTGGACGGCCTTTGCATTTTACAGGGCGTCCATTTTCGTGATCAGCCACTCTCTGGCTAAACCCTTGGTAGCCCCAGGGTTATGGTTATAAGTTAGCAGTTGAAATGAAAGGGCTTTCATAAAAAGTAATAAAATGCAATAAATTTATAAAATCAGTATAAGTGTCATGGAAAGTTGAAGTTCAAATTGATGATCGTGGCTTTAAGTGAAACTGTTGCTTTGATTTTTATTTGTACAGGGAAAAGAAGTGGGTTTCTATAAATGACACTTCTTTGCGGATATTCAAGTAGGTTCCCGGTAAGCGCTGAAATGGCGCGAAATAGTAACGAGTAGCTACGAGTGCTCCCGAGCCAATGGGCCTTCAGTGACAAAATGTTTTACGTGTGATTTCCTATACCACGAAATACTGATTTTTCAAATATTTGCTATCTGTAGAATTTTTAAATATTTTGCTGGTCAATTGCAAATGTCAAGTGGATGTCAAATCAGGAAAAAAATTATGGGGTCACCGACTGTTTTCAAAAGATAGCTAGAGATTAAATTACATGGGGTAAAATCTAAAAAATGATTTTCAATGCAAGGAATGTCAAATTTTGATTGTATAACATCAAACAGTTAAAAAGGTTAATTACGTTAATTAACCTAACGCTTGAGTTTTCAAGTTAAAAGTAAAATGACGTCATAATATATGACGTCATAGCACGCTTAGATGATCGGTGACCCCCATTTTTTATAGCTGAATTTTGAAGTTTAGACTCTTATCTATTAACTGACAAAAAATTAACAAAATCTACAGGTAGGAACTTATCACTGCGATCGGCCTTAAGTGAAACTGTTACTTTGATTTCTATTTATACAGGGAAAAGAAATGGGTTTCTATAAATGACACTTCTTTGCGGATATTCAAGTGGGTTCCTGTAGTTGACCCTAAAACCAAGGGATCCAAACCAGGCCAGAACAAAGATAACTTACAAAGTCAGTCCATGCTCAAACAATCAGAGAGGAGGAAACGCAATAGAAACGGACGCTTTGCTTCCAAAGAAGAAATTGCTGCTGGTAAGGTTTATTTAAAGAGAACTTGCCCGGCCCGTCCATGCTCAAACTATCGGAGAGGAGGAAACGCAATAGAAACGGATGCTTTGCTTCCAAAGAAGAAATTGCTACTTGTAAGGTTTATTTTATTGAAAAGAAAAAAGATGAAACTTCACCATCTACAGTGTAGCATAACATGTACAATTACCAGCTCTTGTCACTGGATAGAATAATATACATGTACGCCTTGTGGACGCTAGTTAACAGTAAACACCCCCCACCCCCCATTTCAAGTCCATACATGTACATATTGCGCAATATCTGGAATTGGAGAATGTGTCAAAATATGTACTCGGTTTATTACTTCTAAGGCTAGATTCCTTTTATCCATTTGCGGCACGGTTGCAGTGCGTTTTGCACTGTAAGGGTACTGGTAGTGGTATAATTTAAAGCACATGATTGAATGGAGATATATGGTATAAGGTTGGAAGCTCAGATTCAATTTTGTCCGTCCATTTTTAATGCGGTTTCATTTCAGCATCTTCTCTAATTGAAAAGTTTCCGCCTGACCAAAACGCATTCAAAACAGATGAATCGCTCCAGGGACCGATTCTGGTAAACGCATGGGTTTCCGGATAGCCGCACCGCAAACGGACCGGATAAAAAGGAATCACTCTCGCTAAAAAACATTTATATCGATTCAAAACACATCACATGCGGAATCGCATTGAAAACGGACGGTCAAAATTTAATCTCAGCTTAAACCTGATCCTATTCAATCATATGCTGGTTTACAAACTATACAATTACCAGCACCCTTACAGTGCAAAACGTATCGCAACTGCACCACAAATGGATAAAAGGAATCTGACCTTCAGTAACATTTCCAACTTGACATCATCAGCTAATAAGTAGGTGCGACAAGGTTGAGTTTGTGCACTTGGAAATTGTTGATGTCATGCTGGTTTAGCAACTCACAACGACACTCTGAAACCAGCTTAATCCAATGTTTGGGCCCCAATATCAACTCTCATTTTGAATCACGTTTTTTACTAGGCCTGGGACTTTCTGGGTAATTTGCTACCTGGGTTCCTGACTTATTTTCCGGTCACTGTATTGAGAATTGAGAATTCGACTCACATGATGTCTAATGAATTAGAACGGACAGTTTGACGGGACTACTATGACCATACGATGACACAATTGCACAAAAACTTTTGATTTTTCACCGATTGTGGTTGTGATTTATAATGTTTACTTCGATCAGGTGATGATTTTATCAAAAAAATGTGTTGAAAATTCAGATTTTCTTGTCCTGTTCGGGTAATCAGTTGGCAGATTTTGTACCCCGTTAAGCTCATGATGGGTTGGTACCCAGGTTTTAGTCCCAGGTCTAGTTTTTACTATTGACTTGTAAAAATAATTTGTTGCAGGAAAAGGAGATGCTCGGAGTGGTTCTGAAACCCGAGATTCCACCCAATCATCAGATCCAATCAGACACAGAGATGTCCAAGCACTCATCAATGAAGATTCCAGATTAAGTAAGTATCCGTGGAGAGATACATACATACATAATACACATTTGTGTAGCGCCATTACATCAAGATCAGAGCGCTTAAGCATAAATAAGTGAGTACGCCCATCCATTATGAGACGATAGATGACATGCAAAACAATAAATATTATCTTTTATTCTCATTCTTGGTCAAAAATTTGAGACATTCTAAAGTCAAGAATGAAGTAAGTTATTCGGCAAAATACACTAGGCATCCGTGTATAGATGCATTAACAGGGGCGTAACAGGTGTTGGTCGCCAGGGGGGGCAAAGCCCCAAAATTTCCCCTGATGGAATTTTTCACCCTTCCCCCCCCCAACTTTTATCTAAAATTGTTATAAGATGTTGGAATTTGCGCGGAACGCGAAAAAAATTGTTGTAAAACTATGGCAAATGGTAAATTGTATTTTAAAAATTGACATAATAGCTATAAATTCGCGCAAAGCGCGAAAATTTTTGACATTTTACATCTTAATCATCAAATAAGGGGAACCTCTTCTTTCTGTCTTCCCTTTTTTCTTCCCCTTTTCTTTTCTTTCCCTTTTCTCTTTCTTTTTCCCCCTCTTTTTTCCCTTTTCTTCCTCTTTTTTCCTTTTTTCTTTTCCCTTTTTCTTCTTCTTTTCCCTCCTTTTCCCTTCTTTTTCCTTCTTTCCCTCCCCTTTATTTTTCCCCCTGGGTCTGCAAATTTTCCCCCTGAGAGCCTTCATAATTTTCAATGTGCGGGTCCTCTGTGTGTAACACTAACGCGCTTTCATATATTGTCTCATAATGGATAGCCAATTACTCCTTATAAGGAAGTGAATTCACCCTCATTGACTAGGATTCCTTTTAATTTGCTAAACGTTTACAAGGATTTTACTCAAACCGTTGAAATGTTTAACCGGAAGAGCTCTTTTATGATCAAGACAACTCTTGATCATAGTTTATTCATTCAGTAAACACGTTGACCACCACTTGCTAAGCTTTACATGTTTAAAACATCACCATTTCTTTAAGTTTGTGAAGCTTGCAACTTGAAAAATTAACCCTAACCCTGACAGTAAATTTCCCAATAACACCTGGGCGACACAGAGAATACAGTACGCAGGGACTAGGTTTTAAGGCGCTACAGAGTTTTGCTCCCCTTAATCGCTCCCCTTAATTATTCTGGGAGAGTGATCTAAAGCTCTCCTAAAATCTGATCTGTCTGTAGTCAGTTCCTTTATATTCCTCTTCATTTGCTCCCCTTGAAAACTCCAGGAGAGTTTTTTATTACTCTTCTGTTCATTTTAAAACTGAGTCCCTGAGTACGTGCAGGATCCTACACCATACAGAAAGCTACAACACAGCTGTAGGTTGTAGGTTACAAGCTACAACACAGCTAAACTTTACATGTTTAAAACATCACCATTTCTTAAAGTTTGTGAAGCTTGCAACTTGAAATATTAATTATCAGAATGATGTGAAAAGAGTATCTTCATCAATCCAACAGATGGTTCATGTGAGTACCTTGCATACTGCAAGTGTGTGGGTGACTTTGTAGGGTGTAGGCATAGATTAAAGAAAGTACAGATAGGAAACTGATCTATTTGCAGCCTAAAAATTCGGCTAAGTTGGGGATTGCGCCACGTGGGCGCCATGTCTAGACCGACGCTGTGCGAGTGCGAAGTGACCCAGCTCTGCGTTCAGCATCACGCTACTATTACTTGACTACAACCGACAATACGCATCTTACATTTTGCCGCAAAATTGGACGTAAGCAAGGAACAGCGCTTGACTGCCTTGATAGCCGCATTCTCAGTCAAATTACCATTTAGTTGCTGGAGTACAGGTGTAAACTGTATAATGTGTAGCCAGGCAGGCCTCTTCAAATCATGAATTGATACAGATAAGCACAACTGCAGGAGAGTAGCAGCACGCACGTAGTACATGCAACTCGTGCATCAGTATCTACTGGGCGCATGTAAGTGGGATTATGTTTACTTGCAGATGAAGAAAAGCCTCATAATTCCTGCCTATTTAGTGTAGTCCATCTAGATGGACCTCACAAGCGAGCGCCGTAGGCGCGAGGTCCATCAACTTACACACCAAACCCCCTGCTGGGTTTCTCCTATAGAAAATTGGTGACCAGTCAATTCTAGCTTAACAAATAGAGGTATTATGTAATAGATGGTTATATTTGACTGAGACTTGGAAAATAAAAGAAATGGATATGTTTTTTGTTATCACAAACTGCCCCTTCTTGAGTAACAGGGTAGTATCATATTTCACTTGCCTTGGATTTCCAAGGCAGGATTTGTTGTAAGTTGATGGACCTCATGCTTCGCCTTCGCTGGCAAGGTCCATCTGGATGGACTAATTTAGTGTTGATTAAAGCATACATATTCGAGGGTGAATATGCATCTAGATTGACGTTCTATCGTGTAGATGCAATCTATACTCCTGGGATCTACATCATTGTAGATATCAGCTCTAATAGAGCTTGTCCGATATTATTATTATGTTACACCATGTGCGAGTTAGTAATCTATAAAAAGAGTTTGTTTTTATCTTATTTTTCAATACAGCTGCATCATCACAAATGAGTAACGACGAATCCACTATGAACTCTGTCGATTCCAATTTTAGTAGTGACAACGACGACGTCAGCAGTAACATGCAGAGTGAAGGTAAGGACATTGATGAATCAACTATGAATTTGAACTGCAAAGTTAAGGTGGTTTCAGACTAGCTGTTGTCAGCGGCGTAGCTAGGGTGTCTGGCGCCCGGTGCAAGAAATGAAACTGGCGCCCCCCCCCCCCCCCATTCCATCAGCTTTGAAAAACTCCTTATTTTTGGCTAAAATTGGTAATTTCTGCCAAAATTGTCCTAATTTTTTTCCAGCGCGGTAATATTTGCTTATTAAAGCTAAAAAGTACCAAAATCTTAAGGGCGCGAAAAAATTTAGGCAAAAATTTGACTAATTTCAGCAGTATGTCCCCTGTTGTTGGTCCAATTAATTTTCATGTAGTGACGATTTGGCACCCCCCCTAGAGGTGGCGCCCGGGGCAACTTGCCCCCCCCCCTTGCCCCCCCCTAGCTACGCCGCTGGCTGTCGTTGCGGCACACAATGTTGCAGCAGATGACCAAACATTTGTAATTTTGAGTTGTCGTACTGTAGCATGACACATTTGCATATTGCCGCAATGTCTGTCGCAAGAAAAGTTGAATTTATTCCAACTCAAAATATTGTGTCGTTGCAACCATCATGACTGGGTAATCGATATATATGGCTTGTTGTGCGGCAAGTAGATGCAACTAGGTCGAGTTTGCGCACTTTAAATTGTTGACGTCACGCTGGTCGTACGACAACACAACAGGCAAGTCCGAAATCAGCTTTAGGATTTTGTGAGTATCAGAAATGTATTAATTCTCTATGAATTTGAACTGCAAAGTTAGGGCGTTGTGAGTATCTAATCCAGATCCATATCCAGACATAGCATGAGTCTTGTGCATCATTGATGCACTCATTTGCTTACCACCAGAAGTGCTACCTACTGGTTACACTGTATGCACAACATGCTTTAGAACGGGTGTGTCTAGAAAAATCCAAAAATTGTCAAAAGGGTGGGGTTCAGAAAATTTCCAGTATAAGGGTGCCTTGATAAAAAAAAAGGTCTGAATTGGTGGGCTGCTTACCCGTGACTAAAATTAATGAGAATCAGAATGAGCATATCAGATAATGTTGGCACCATTTGTAATGACTCACCCCGAAAAGGGGGATTTTGCGACAGAACACTTTTCGAGAAAATGGCAAAAATAAGGCAGCAAAAAATAAAGAAAATAATAAGAATTTCCAACAGATGTTCTGTCGTAAAATTTGATTGCCTTGATCAATTTCAACAAGTAACTTGGTGTCATTTTAAAGCTTGAATGATGCTTTAACAGATGAAATGAAAAAATCAAAATTGATATCATGTGCAAAGTCCCCCCTTTCGGGGTGAGCCATCACATTTATGTTTTAAGACTTAGATAAGCTTCCTTTAGCATACTTGGTACGTACCAAGTTGGGTTTCCTTGGCAAAAGCTTAAACAAGGTGACAAGGTGAAGACTTAATCAATGAACCAAAGTGGGATTACTTCAGAATTTAGTACCCCAAATTAGTACGAAGAGCCATCAAAGTTTCTTAAAAGGATGGGTTCAAAGAATTTTCAGTATAAAGGGTGTTTGGATAAAAAGGGTGGGTTTGAAATAAAAAGAGTGGGGTTAAAAACCCCACTGCATACTAGATGACTTGGAGGTTGAACACAGACTCAGAGTGTGCAAAGAAGATAACTCCAACAACATATTTTGCATGTTAGTTTATTTTTATTATGTCTCATTGTAGGTGAAAGTAAGTCTGGGCATGGAACATTTGGTTCAAGCCAAGGTGACGAGCCGTCTACTTCAGTAAGCCTTAGAGAACGGCTGAGAGATGCTATACAACAGTACACTTTTTCATCTTAGTTTATTTTTATTGTGTTTCTTTTTAGGTGAAAGTAAGTCTTGGCATGGAACATTTGGTTCAAGCCAGGGTGACAAACCATCTACTTCAGTATGCTTTAGTGAACGGCTGAGAGATGCAACAACAGTACTGTATTTTACATCTTATTTTTTATTTTTATTGTGTCTCTTTGTAGGTGAGAGTAAGTCTGGGCATGGAACATTTGGTTCAAGCCAGGGTGACGAGCCGTCTACTTCAGTAAGCCTTAGTGAAAGGCTGAGAGATGCTATACAACAAAGTAAGTAAATTTTAATTATTGACTCCCTCTTATAAGTTATAATGGGCTCAATTTTTTTTCTCTTTCTTTTTTAACTAAATATGAATGAGCCTCACCCCTTTTTTCAAAGAAAACATACTGATTGGGCTCCGTATGCAATGGCTCTGATAGGTAGCTATACCATCCTGCCCAGTCAGCTCTCCGTATTTCAGGTCATTACCTTTTTCAATTTTTTACATGAAAGAAATCAGATACTCCTTCCTGTAAAAGGTTGTTTTGTTTAGAAAGCGAATTTTACCAGGGGCAGGAGATTGTGGAGAATGAATGTGAAGGACTCTAAACAACTGTATATTTTATAAAAATAACAAAAACATAGTCATATTTTGATTTACTAAATACATTGAAAGCACCTGACAGTGAAGTAGTCAGTTTTGACTTGGCTCCTTAAATAAGGCCCTATACTAGGTTATCTATCGTAGGTCTACCTTTTTCAAATTTCACAAACTTGTTTAAGAATACAAATTGGAAAGTACCTCTTTGTTTGCAATTTGTGAAGTAATTTGTTTAAAATTGGCATATGTATCAAGGAAGAACCCTTTTCTTTTTTTTTTAAATTCCAAACATTCATCAGGATGACAACATCAAAGTTCAGTATTGTATCTATCGTGCCATTCTTCAAAAAGATTTGCTTAAAAATAAAAAACAATCCTGCACCTGACTCAATGACAACAAGGTGGAATAGCCAGTCATAAATAGTCAGCCAGCTGTCGTACTTTGAAATGGTTTCTAAAACTTTTACAAATGAATTTGAATTTTTACAGGTAAAGCTAAAGAGGGAGCCAAGTCAGAAAGTCAAGATGAAGGGCCCCCTCTGTTGACAGCGGAAGAACCAGCAAGTACTTCATCTAATAAAGGACAGGTATGAACAACAACAACTTTTATGTCAGTTCTGGGGCCTATTTCACTAACATTTAGCGATGATCGCTATTCCCCGTTATGATCGCTAACTCCAAAAGTGATCGCCAAATATTTGGCGATCACTTTTTGTCTCGCCAGAAAATTTTCAGAAGAGACATAGCGATCCAATTTTCTGTCCGGCGTCCGCCGTCCGGAGCGTATCTCAAAAACCGCATGCCCTACGTTAATGATATTTGGTGACTGGGTAGACCCGTAGTCGAACTGGATCCAGCAACAATTTTGTTGCAAAATATGCTAATTAAGTACCTAATTTGCATAATTTATGCGTAAAATGCTTTAAATGGCATATTTTACAAACCGTGCACCCAACATTCATGAAATTTGGTGGGTAGGTGAAGATAGAGGTGCGCTTGTGCCAGCTGCAATTTGCGCGCAAAATATGGTAATTAAGTACCTAATTTGCATAATTTATGCATAAAATGTAGCTTATTTTTCAACTTTGTCCAATTTCAAAGGTTAAGGTGTCAAATTGTTCGTCTTGGACCAGTGATCAAAAGTGTCAATGGTGACCCCGTCATCCGACCTTTCCCTGGGTGTCAAAGGTCAAAAGAAAGGTCAAATTTTCAACTTTGTCCGATTTCAAAGGTATTAAGTCTCAAATTGTTCGTCTTGGACCAGCGATCAAAAGTGTCAATAGTGACCCCATCGTCCGACCTTTCCCTGGGGGTCAAAGGTCAAAAGAAAGGTCAAATTTTCAACTTTGTCCGATTTCAAAGGTTAAAGTCTCAAATTGTTCG
>JXSR01S032136.1:32544-47906 GCA_000969725.1 Ophiothrix spiculata | reverse complement strand
AAAAACTTTCTTCCTCCCTCCCATTCTACTATATACACCCTCATGACCGATGTGACTGACCAAACAGTTACGCTGAACTCCTTACATACTTCCCAGACTTGCACAGTCACATCCAACATTCAATTTCATTTCATGTAAAATGTGTTATCGTCTCAATCCACACCTTCCGCAGATCGGATGTACACGACTCCACATCTTTAATCAGTTTTTCATACTCTGTTTAGGGAAAGAATTCACACTTACTGAGTGAATGATTTCACTCAGAACATAATTTTTTGCCAATTTAGTTTAACACATTTATATAATTATAAGCCAATTTAGAGAAGTAAAAACAGCGTTCGAGACAGGAAAAACATTTTAACACATAATGTGTGTTATAGTGCATTTGACAGGAGGGATTTAAAGTCGTAAGGGAGTGACAACAGTCTTGGACAGGCCGAGAAATGAGCATTAAATCCATCTGATGCCAGATTTATAAGAAATGGGTTACACAGCATAAAAATCTTTCTTTACCATCTTAATTGAAGTTGAGTAGGAGTGACAATGCAGACATGCAGAGTTGCTTGTGTTGGCCTTAACGCATGTCGCAGACAATGTTCCGTGATGGAACACGCCCTAGCGATACAGCTTTTTAGGGCAAGCCACTTTGTTTTTACCCTTCTCCTGTTTGCTCCACTCTTTCCTTGGATCAACTATTAAGCTTAATCCGTTTTTTACTTATTTTATCTCGACAAGCAGGAATCTGAAATGGGTCAGCCTTAGAAGGTATGACCTGGCAATTTTGGGAGTGAAAACGGGATCAGATCCCCCCCTTATTCCACGGAGCTCACGACTCAATGATGATAGTGACACATGGCACCTTGTGATGTGAGCCTTGTTCGAGATTTGTAGAAATCTAGAACAGGCTGATATTCCCTTGCACCAATCCGTCCACAGCTTGTCAAGGGTCTTCCTGTCTTTCGTCTTATCTTAGCCTGGTTTCACTAGCATCTGTTGATTTAGTGAAATGTAGCGATAAACCTCTTGGGGACTGTATTTCGGCAAGGGTAATTGGGCTTTACGGAGTGCCGATTCTGTCCGACCTTGATTACGATGTACAAATTTCTCTAGTATTGTTATTAATCATTGAAAAGGGAAGCTCCCACTTTTTGATTCTATTTTGAATTGATGAAGGGGTATGATATGCCAAAATAATTGCACTACGATTATAATCGATGTGTGACAGTAAAAATAGCCCCTAGTGTTGAATCATAAGACAACTTTGTTTGACTTGTTGGTGAGCTAGCCCACACTGATCCAAAGTTTGCCAGTTCTGTGAAGTCTGTTCCTACGCCGTAGGGGGTTAGTATGATATGACAGCGATACGCTTGGTATCCGAGCTCCCTAGTAACCATAAGTTCCACCTGTGTTGCTATCACTAAGGCACTTGATTGCGATTACAAATCATGTGCTACTGTTTCAGGATGTTGTATTACTCGGTGTAGCCTGCCTGCCTTGCTTACATGGTGCGTGTGTGCGTGATAGCAGGGTGTAGTGTCGCTATCAGAAAGCTTAGGCCTACAGGCTAAGGATGGTTTGTTTGTTCGGCTGACAAGGTATATGATGTATCAATCAGAGCTACATGGGGAAGCCAGCCGCCAACTTGGGTGTGAGTGAGTTAGCAAACTTGCCAACTCCTTTTCACTGGGAAAAAGGGTGTATGGGAAATCAAAATGTCTAAGTTTAAAACTAGATTTCATTCCACTGGGAAAAGGGTGTGTGGGGAACAAAAATGTATTGGTTTTAAACTAGATTTCATGCCAGATTTAATAGTGAATGCATAAAAGTAGAACATTTTTGTATCATTCTTTGTCTGATTTTTAAGTAGCACTCATATTTCTTTCACAAAATTTAATTTAGAATATATTCTAGATGGAGCTAAAAATTGAAGAACAGTATCTGTTAAAACATCCTTCACAGTTAATTTATTGATATTTAAATAAGAAATTCAGCCCTTGCTCACACCAAGACTGTTTTACCTTAAATCAGACATCAAATCAGGGTTCAATCCAGGTTGACTTGATATAGTTCAATCATCCAATCTCTTTTTTACACTAACAACAATTTCTTTTTCAAATCAAGAAACTTTAACCTGCGCCAAATGCGGTATGACCAAAAAAATCTCTTCCCAGTAAATATCTCGGTTTGATCAAGCCCTTTATCAAAACTTAAGTTAGTTAAGGACAAACACTACTAAATAGCAAGCTAATATGAACCAAAGTCATTGTCAAACATACAGTGCCGTACGAAGCGGGGGTCCAGGGGGGGCACTCGCTCCCCCTGGCTCGAAAAATCCGGGACGCTGGCGGGACAAAAATTGAAATATCGGGACGATAGTTTACTACTTTTACCGTCCCGATATTACTGTCCCGCAAATTTTTAGTCAAAATAAGCCGTTTTAGCACAAATATCAAGTTTTTATATCGATTTTTGGCTGAAAATAGCAAAATTTTTGTGTGCTACGCGCGCATTACAAACAAATTGACGGTTAATACATCGGGACGAAACATGAATTTTCGGTACGGCCCTGCAAACATAGAACTTGTATCAAAGGATAGTCTACCGAACATTCTCTACAATATTACAATATCTTTTACTACTAAAAGTAGCGACTGCATTGTATAAAAACACCCAGTTGGTATTGCATTTTTTACAAGCACTTATTAGAAATGAGTTTTTGAAAATAAAAACTGCTCAAATTCATTTCGTAGAGTTGCAGCATCCATAACTGATCACTGTTAAATTGTCAGCTTAGTGTCTTCCTTTAAATGTGATGCCTTCTTTCTTCAATATGACCCAAAGGCAGTCAGTCCTACAGGGGAGGAGCAAAGAGGACATAGTAATTTTATAAAGCCACATACCAACGAAATTGAGCAAAAAGAGGAGGGTTTTAAAAATATTGTGAATTATAGATAGGTCTATATACAAGTCAGCGGACTTTAAAGAAAGATTTTTAAAACTGTGCTCCCTTTAAATACTAATTTTAATTAACCCATAAATATACCTATTTTTATATAAGTATTTTATGTGAACATTGTATTTAAATGTACATTGTACAGTATATTGTATAAAAAGAAATGCTAATCCACCGAGTTACACTCTTTAAATATTTTGCAAGTAAAATCAAATAAATGGAATATTTGTCAAAAAACATGCAGCCATTTATGAATCATTTTCAAATAAAATCGTCCAAATTCTGAGTCTCCCTTAAACATCTTCTGTAGTGCAAGTACAAGAAGAATGTACTTGCAAGTACAAGAAGGATGTACTCTTTCTCTCCACTAAAATATCTTGGTATCACCCCAGATACGACCGAAGAAGATGACTGGGAAAGGTGAGATAACATTGGGTTTAGTTTTACCACTGAGAGTGAGCCAGCAAAATTAACCACTCTTGATGCGATCTTCAAATTGAAATTTTAACCATTCAGTTTACATTATTTCAATTAAAATATATTTTTACACTGTTTTATTCAAAAATGACAAAGAAAAATGATGAGTTTGAGCAGAATTTTGCATACTTCACCTGTCTTCATGTACAATGTAGGAGTCCGGCTTCTAGCATCTTATTCCTTCCTAATCAAATAATGAGATGCCAAATTCAACGACCATAAAAGATCTTTTTTGCATATATATTCTCCACGCACAATATTTGTTAAATCAAAGTAACATAATTCCGCAGCATAGACTAGACTGCTACACCCTTTGTTTACATAGCAATCCATTGTCAACTTGTCAATCGCATCAATTTTGATTGACAGCTGATTTAGAAGGGTCACAATGGAAATAAGTCTCCAATTCAAATGTCAATCATCATGATGACAGCTCGTATGCATTACCCAAGGGGGAGGGGCAACTTCAAATTTTGGGATGTATAAAATAAGAGATAAATCCCATTTTATCATCTCCTAAAAACCTTGATCCTCCCCTCCTTAATAAAATATTAGTTTTAAAGCTCAGGTTTCATTTGTCAAAAGCCTTTATTATATAGAATATTACTTTTGCTGATTCTTCTGATAGTTTAATTACCATTTTCCAGTTTCAAATACCTACCAATCTTTTTAATTTGACTACCAGATTAGGCATAATCAAAGTTGGAACCGCCATCCCAGGGTGTTCCACTTTTGCCAAATGAATTTCAAAAGATGTCAATCTCATCCACCCATGTGTAAGCTTGACTTTAACTCATCTCCAGTGACACAGTTCATATAAAGTACTGTCCGTTAATATATAGCATATTCCCTGGTTGCAGGTTAAATATTCTCATCTTTCAAGTTGCCACGAGATACTAATATTTAAATTTCAAGAACTTTGCAACTGGAGATTTTTATCATGCATTCTAGTGGAATCATCAAATCATTGGAAGACAAACTTAACACAGATCAATCATTTTTCAAGCATGTCAATTTTAATTTGAAAGTTTTCAGTTTTCTTTTGATTTCTTTGTTTCATATAGAAAACCAATTGTCTTGGTATCTGTGCATGAATTATTAATCACATTAATATTGATTATTAATCCAATCAATTTGAGATCCTATTTCAAATCTCGGATTTACATCATATTTGATTTAAGCAGCTGACATCAATAGGAGCACATTTATAAGCATCAACACTGTAGTTGTGTTCTCACGGTGCAATTCTTCGTTGTTTCGTCCTTGTTAGTGAGACAACGAGGTCATCATATAATAGCATTATATTCCCCTAAACAACGACATGGCTCTTCCCCACGAT
Source organism: Ophiothrix spiculata (assembly GCA_000969725.1). Classification (NCBI taxonomy): domain Eukaryota; kingdom Metazoa; phylum Echinodermata; class Ophiuroidea; order Amphilepidida; family Ophiotrichidae; genus Ophiothrix; species Ophiothrix spiculata. Next base: position 43,137 of record JXSR01S032136.1, on the reverse strand, counting down.
CGTTGTTAGCTTGTTGTTTACCTGTTCATGGTTTGAGATTTTCGTTGTTCTGAAAGGGAAGAGGATATTCACTGCTGACAAATAATGGCCTACACTGAAGATTTGTTTAATTTTAATATATGTTGAGCTTTATTTGATTCTATACACATATTTCTTGTGATGAACGTATGGCATCTTGGGCCTATATGCAGAGTTTATGTGTCTAACATCAGCTTATGAAGGCCTATTGTGTAATTTATATAATATAAAATCATATTGCTCCCTGTATCATTTGTTGTTGCAGAAACCTAATTCTACGCAGTTCATTTGCTTTATTTAATCATCAATATTAGCCAGATTGTAATTTAAATATAGCTTTAGACTTGAAAGTCTTCTGAAACAACGAATGTCGTTGTCATCCGGGTCCCACCGCAGCTAACAACGATGAATCGTCGTTGTTAGCCCACTAACCTTAAGATTTCTTATGGTTATGAACTCGTTGTTTTCTTGTTGTTAGCGAAACAACAACACCGTGAAACAGCGTTCCCACCGACACCAAAACAACGAGTTAACAACGAATTCACAAACAAAGAGCTGACAACGAGTGAAACAACGACTAAACAACGATCGTGGGAACAAGGCTTGTATGAAGACTTCAAATAAACACATTAGAAAAAATGAGGAAAACCTTGATAAATAGTACCTGAGTTCTGAGTTTAGCATCACCTTAGCTCTTGCTCAGGGCTGTCCACTACCTATGGTCCACTACCCTCTGCAGTACAATCAAAAGTGTACACTGCCTTTCGCACAGGCAGCGCGCTTTGCATGCTCTCTGGGCTCATTGCTGGGTCCGTGGGAGGGGTGATCCGTGGGAAGGGCGACAAGGGAACGGTACTAGTTCTAGCATCACCTACAAAAGTACATCCATGTACTGAAATGCAGTCCACAAAAATGTTCCTCGCTGGGGCTAACTGGGATAGGATACATTACAAATCACTCCTATATTATGCCAACGACCAGCCAATATGAAATCCATATCGCCTGCAGTCCATCAATAGTGCATGAGATGTACAAGTCAATCGCCAATTTGAGCCATCTTCTGAGATGACCGAGATTGACAGATCTCTGTCATTGACATCAGCATATGTCAAACGATCAAGGCCAATGTCAGCCCTGTGACTCATGGGATGGCTGCAGACAGATATGCCAACTTCACATTGAAAGATAACATGTCCAGTTCCCATAATTCATAGCTCATTACACTTTGGTAAAATATATTCAATTTATTTTTCTTGAAAATCAATTTTTCTCTATCAATTCAAATACATCTGTAAGGCTTTATAAGTTAAAGGGATTGCCCATCACCCAGTTCTGAAATTTAACTTTTTCCAGCACATGACAATTTTTTTGGTGTTACAAGAACAGCATGCCCATACAAACTTACCATTGTGGTTGTATTCTCAAAAATAATGAAATGTTGAAATTACAGACAAATTTGTCCATTTTGGAATTTATGGTTACCGATAACTCTAGATTACAGTTGGAAGCTGAATGGCATTTTTGCTTTGATTCAGCTTTACACCAGGTCAAATTCAATCCAATAAACATCAGTATGAGCTCTATTTAAGACAAAAAAATCAAAATAAAAGAGGGAATTTCTCCAAATTCCATATAGAGCAGATCAGACTTACTTAAATAGTATATATACCATACACTAAAACATCAGCAAAAAGTCCTGTTTCAAAGTAAATCTCAATGAAAACTGAATATCATTTTCCAAAGATGTCATCACTACAAGTCATGTCCCAACAGACACAATCTACGAGATCCACACAATCGCTTGTCAATCGCTGGCGCTGCGTCTTGGCACCAAACCCAATTACTACCCAATCATATACCACTTCTTCACCAACCTATACATCCACCAAGTGGTGGAGTCATCACTCAATTCAGGATCACAGATACAGGGTTTCCACATTGCATATCTATCTTATCTGTCATATACAAGATCCTTATTAAGGCTCGACTATATCTCACTGGTAACCCTTAATGATTCCTCACTCTTTACTTAATGGGTTGGATGTGAAATAGAATCACAATTTAAGTAGTGATTGTTTGTAAAATAACAATATTATTGGTAACAAAGTGCAAATCCATAAAGTATTTTTTCATAACATGCTTTAAAATCATCAGTCTTATTGGAGAGATGCTAAATTTCATCTTGTTCAATTGCATTCTATATAGGCCTATACTTTTATTTTGTTACATGCAAAGATGTGCCCCAAATGGCCCATACAAAACAATATTTAATTAATTGTGGTAACATTTTCCAGTTCATGACTATTGTGACTCTCTTTAGAGAGTTCAATATCATTTGGCATGAAAATTGAAAATTGAGAGGTTATGAGAAAAATATGTGCTGAAAAAGAAATCTATCAATTTATAGACATGCATGAGCCCTTAATATTTCCCACCCTGGCCCCTTTAACCTCTTTCAATTCCGGATCAAGCATTCAAAATGAATCTCAAGCTTGTATAAACATTTTGTTACATAATTACTACAACTTCATCAGGTCTTATTTGATTGTTTTCTGATGGGCAAAAAACTAGATTTCATTGCGAAGAGAAGCAATTAACCTAAAATTACAAAGAAAAATAGGACAATCAGATTACGGGCAGGCTAACCAGTGAATGGGCATACAGATAGATTGGAGTCATTTGCAAGTTGAGTTCAATGTACGCTGTGTTACTTTGTCTCATATTTACAATGGAAAATCTTTACCAATGCAAAATTTCAGAGATGGTGAATTTTACTATTTAGCATGTTGTCAAGGTTTGACTGTACAGATGGATGGTATCTTTTATGTGTTCTGCTAGAACAGCACAGAACTTAGCAATAAGTTTAGGCCTCAAATGGCCAATAAGTTATGACTTTAGATATTATGACATGTAACCCTAACACTCAAAACCATATAAAGCTGAAGTCCTAATGCGTCACAATCAATCATTACACAATCTACCAAGTCTATATCTAATCATGGAATTCCTTGCACCCCCCCTCCCCCTCCCCCTCCCCTGGTAGCCACTACCCTCACCTGTGACATCAGAGGTTGGGGTTCACATCCTGAGCCTTACGCGCAATATGTATGATCTTTTCTTCCTCTTCCACTCTATGGCGTGTTTGTTCTTAGTTTTTCCCATGAAAATGCTAAAAATGGCCAGAACTGATAGGGCAAATCTTGATAGCTTCATCACCCCAAAAGTATTTGGTAGCTGTTGGAGCTAAATGATCAAACCAGCAACCACATAAAATACATGAAATTGATGCCAATTTTGTATCCGATGCATCAACCAATTCCTATATCATATGTCATAAAAGTAAAAACCAATCTACTGGCATATTAAAATGAGCAAAACTGCACCTCTACTCTATATGACTTCCATGACAATATGCGCCAACGCTTGATACTCAGCTTAAACAGGGCGAGTACATGCAGTGAATTACAGCAAATTCTTCCATCATAAAAACTCTGTATAACATAAAACATTTTGCATCTGTAATTGCTTATATTAATTACATTTGACTTCAAAATGACCAAAAGAAATAGGTCCGAGCTGTAAAACTCTGACCATGTCATAAATATATGTCATACATTGAGCTATAGTATCATTATTTCATTTCCAACCATTCATCAAAAAATTATCGAATATAGCAAAATTGCGCCAGAGGTCGAAGCAAATACATTCAAATGTCAAAATCAAATGAGCAAGCCATTTATCCATGTCAAAAAATTGCCCATTCCTACTCATGGCTATAAATCTCGATTTATTTCCAATCGTAAAATTGAACAAAATCCATCTGCATGTCAAAAAAATGACCAATAGATATACCGTTTCATCCAGGTGGGTCATCGCTTACTCAAATCTCCGTTACTGTGGTTATAGCGGTCATCCGTCTTGAGGACTTTCTCCTGTCGTCCAAAATGTCATCGCACTCAGAAAAGGCGGATTAGCAAGCTGGCTGGACGATGATGTGATCTTTTTTCGCTCAAACAAGATGGGAAATATGACGGTGTTACAACCTTTCACCATTGCATAAACTCATTGGTCAAATAGCAGCTTGCTGTCATGTATATAGATAGGATGGTAAAAAATATTCACTTATTCTAGATAGAACAATAGTAAATTTTAATTCAAGAATAAATACGACTCAATTAATCTAGTTATCTAGCTTTTGTTATGTCTTGTTGTAATCATTTTTTTGGTTGAAATAGTGTAAGATTTTGCTTCATTAGAATTTTGATTTCATTTTTCCTTAATCATGTAAAGAATGACTTTGAAATGGATATAATCATGTATATAAAGGCGATGTGGAATGGTGGAATTATAGTATAAAAATTCAAATCAGTAGTTTGTAGCCCCTCTTCTAGATATGGATGACCGCATATGTTATTAAGCAAGGCAATTAATCTTAATTTCTTCTTTGACCCAAGCAATATTGGGGAGTTGGTGTCAAAAACATTTTTGCGGCCTACTGAGAATGGAGAAAGGTAGTAAAAAAAAAAAAAAAATGATTTTACCAAAGAGGACAATTTGAAAATATTAAGGGAGAAAAACATCAAATTCTAATTGGTTTTGATACAAATATACAAAAATATCATAGTTCTACAAAAAAATTTAAAGTGATGCATATCACCAGGAAAATTAAACAAACAATGTGCTTGCCTTTCTCTTTACAACGAAGAAAATCAGGCTACGCAAAAGAAGACATCAGGACCTTCCCATCATGCCTTGCTTCCAATGGGATTTTTTGTACAGGTTTTAATGAGAGGGTTTAGGGATGAAACATAGCACAATCAGCAGACCTCATTCCAATTTTGCATTTCAGATATATTTCATCCCTAACCCCCCTCCCCCCCCCCCCATCACAACCCATACAAAAAATTCCACTGGAAGCAAGGCATGATGAGAAGGTCCTGATGTCTCCTTTAAGGCTACGCCATCATGTGTCTCTCACATCTAATTTTGGTCAATTATTCAGACAGACAGCTCACCATTTCTTGCACTAAGCCCCTGACTGATGCCCACATTGAAGAAATTTACGAACATGAATAAATAATCCCTGGAATTACGCCGACTTTCCCCGACACTTCACCAATGATTTCTTGTTTCTTTCACATTTCCAATCATTAAAACTGATGCAATTTCCAGTTCTCAGACTAATAGGATCACCTCAAATTAGGGGACTGGAAAAGGGTAATTTTTACACATACAAATATTTGATGTTTGTTAATTTTCTTGTGTTTGTTTTAATTTGTTGAATTTTGGGGGTTAACTTTATCTTATTTACAAAAAAGAAAACTGGGATTTATTTTGCAGTTTATTTTCAAAAAATCAAAAACTTCTTCGCTGTAAATACATCATCTACTGGCTGCTGCTTCACTCTGTATTTGCTTGCTAATGAGCAACCATTTGACTTTGTTTTGCGATTATTTTGATTGTGGTTCGATTCAAAATTAGCATGAGCAGTTTAGTTGGCCTGACAAAGATTGATTTTGGTATTACACTTTGACAAATGAATACAAAATGTTACAGACTTCAAAAACAAATTGATACAAACTAATGAAATAACTACACATTTGTAAAATTTAGAACCGGCAAAAATTTACGCTTATAAAAGTATAAAGCATCCTTTTTATCAAATCTGGGCGTGTAATTATGTGATTTTCAGCTCATTTTTACAAATGTCCCTCCAAAATTACTTCCTGAATTATTTCTTATCAATGTAGCAGGGCATGTAATGCTTAAGTAGCAGGAAAACTAACAACTGATGGAAAGATAATGGCAGGAAAACCTAATTCTTATTTTACAAATTGATCAATTTATCAAATTCTGAAAGACAGATTGTATCAGATTATATGGTAAGAAATAAACATGCTAAATTCATAAAAATATATGCACAATAATTTTTTTTTTAAATAATGATAAAACTTTCAATGAGGAAATGTGATATTTCCAACAAGAAAACCAACCCCTGATAAATGTACCTGTTTACATAATTTGTTTTGATGTTACTTAACATCAAATGAAAATAAGAACTTTCAATACCTTTTCTGATATTCACATTAGTTTTTCACAGAGAAAAATGACACTATATACATATGAGGTACGGTAGTCACGCTTTACAAGCAAAGCCAAATGAAACTGACCAATAAGGACAAAAATTCAGATAGCTGAACTTTTACAGCTCGAAATACAGATTAACCCTAACACTTTTAAGCACCTCTTCATTTAAAAACTATATCTTCTCGGAAATTTACATGTTAAAAATGGGCGGTATTCCCCCAGATTCGAACCCGGGACCTCCTGCACCCTGGTCCATGCCCCACTACGTAAAGTTTTCAGCAGGCGCTGCCATGGCAGCAATTCCACGATCATAGGTATCTCCGGTGTATGACGTGTTTGGACTTAATCGATTTTCTTGATTTTGTGGAATGGGATTTTGTGAGGTTCGGTGTTGTTAGGGTTAAAGACTGTGTCACATTAGAGTGCGTCACACTAGAGTGAATAATTATGATTTTGCAAGAAATAAAATTGAAGTACGTGCCATTTATATATGCATTGGAAAAATGGCTCCTCTACAAGCAAATCCTGAAAGTCCAATAACCAAAGATGCTTCAACTATTTCCAGTTTATCTAGTAATAATGATAGCAATAATGATACAAAATATTGTTTTGCATAAAATAACAATTAGCACACCTACCATTTACTATTTAGGAACACAGAGTGATACCGATTTATCATTGTAATTATCGTCACATTTATCGTCACATGTGACCAAACCTTAGAAAAGAAATAGCACATGTAGACAAAACCAACATGGCTCTCTCACAATGTGACCGGACCTTAGAAAAGAAATAGCACAGACAAAACCAACACGGCTAACTCATAATGAACAAACCATTCTACATATTGTCATGTTGTTTGATATGCCGACATAACGGTTCAAGGCTTGGTGAACTTAAATAACAGGCAATTAACAACATGCTAGCCACATTGTGAATCAAAATCATTCGATTTAAATAGCGCAATAACCTTGTTGGAAGCAATTCACCCAATTAATTACACAGCTAATTGATGCAAAACTAATTCAACACTTTTTTAACCAACGATTTGTATAGAAAAAGTACCCCACCAAGCCTTAGAATGCAATATTACCCCGACGTGACTTCGCAGTTTACACAGCCAACAAAACATTATCAATTTTGGAGGAAATTCACCTACCGCATTTTCCATATAAATAGCCCTAGTCCATTTTGCATGCAAGTGATATAAGCTAGGCCACAGTAAGTCACTTTTATGCATGTCGCTGCTTCTTTCTATCTTTCGAGATCTATAGCCAGGAATAACCACACACTTTGCTTACATTCCCCTTGGGATGGCATCATCTTAACGTCAGTCTTTCTATAATAAAATAGCGAGCAAGCGTTTATTATTCTATAGATGGCTTCGGAGACAGCCAATCAAAAATATGGTATTGCAAATTTGTTAACCCCCAGGGTGTTAAAGCACACACACACCCACAGGGTGCACTTGTGTTTGTTAACATCTAGCGCAGCCAACCCGCCTGGTCCCCATGCCCCCTTAAAGCTACTCTAACACATCGCCGTCAAACAGGCCGCGCTTCTGACTTCACATGATTAAAAAAATAAGACGGGGAAAGAAGAAGCAAGTTGATTGCCCATGCTTCGTTTTTTAATTCCGCATTGAGCATTTTATCATTCCAGTCACACCGTATGTGAGCGGATTGACATGGGGATGGCGGCGATAAGTGGGATGATGGACAGGCTACATTTAATATGTCTTTCTGTCAGCCTTTTTATAACCCTGGAATATATTCGCAAAACAATTCCCGGCTTATATGCAGCTCGGATTCATGCACCGTTTAGAGTTTCACCATCCTTATAAATACTTAACGTACAAATGACACCTAGGTAGGAATAATTTCATCAATATTATTACTCCTCAGCAATGATATCATCAGATTTGCTGTGTAAATAAAACCAGGTCTGAGATGATAATTTTGCAATGCAAATTTCATGCTTGTGGGGGAAAATTTTATTGAGTATGTGGAGAGCAGATTACATTATAAGGTGACCGATGATAATTGAGTATTTAATGCTCTCAGACTTGAATGTAAGATGGCACTGAGAAAAAGCACAAATGGGAAAGAAATATATAAGTGTTTGTTTTGACAAGACTGCAACAATATAGCAAGCAAATAATGACTTGATGTAACTGTATAATCATAAGCTTTATCATAAGAGAGGCATTATGACTTCTAATATAAATGATAATCATCAGTTGATGACCGACAGACTGGGGGAGAGCTCGAAATGGCAGTGGTTAACCTATAGTGAGCAAATATTTACATGCATTTTCTGATTCAATTTTGCTTCCAAATGGTTCAAAGTGGCCAAAAAATAGCTGACATTGGCTGTGAAGACCATTGAAAAAGGATATTTTTTTGAAGAAAAGAGGGAGGGATGGGTCCAGAATCCAAATTCTTGTCATCTTGCAAACTTTAAAGTGCTATTTTTATGCACCAAAAATCATCAGGATGACACAAACCTTTGAAAAAGAACTCTATTACTTTTAATCTCTATTACAAGACGTGTTAAACCCTGAATAAGCTTCGATACCGACCTTAACGGCTTGCTAAAACTTTTGACATCATGAAGATAAGACTTTTTGAAACCCAAAAATAAAGGCTATGGACCTTAACTTTGAACAGAACACACAAATGTATGTAGATTCAGATAATAAGCAAGATTTTGTTCTCTTGCCCCTCCTCCCCTGGCTACAAATCTAGTGTCATTATTAATTTAAAGATGTACACATTCGATACCCATAATCACTGCTTAAAACCTTGCTGCATGTATAAAGGTAAAATTTGATTTCTTATAATAATATTTCACATGTTCCTTATAAACAAAATGCACTGTAAAAAATCATTACATTTTGAATATCAATTTGAATATTTCTTGAGTCTATTTTTACTTGAATCAATGAATTTAAATCACAAAATTTCAGCTGAACAGTGCAGCGAGACAAAATTCAAGATGAAATTCAGCAGTGTATACAAATTTGAATACTTTGTAGTGCTAAACATTTGATAACAAAACACTAAACTGCCATCATAAGAAAACAGCTAACTCCATAAGAAATTAAATACCTGGATGTGATACACCATTACACGAGGGAAACATCTCCAGGGGCAGGGGTACACTCCGTAAACTGGAAGAAATATCTAAATATGATACACCATTACACGAGGGAAACATCTCCAGGGGCAAGGGGTATACTCCTTAAACGGGAAAAAACTAAATATCTGGATATGATACACCATTACATGAGGGAAACATTTCCAAGGGTAGGGGACATACCCAGTAAACTGTCAAGAAATTAAATACCAGGATGTAAAACACCAGGGACAGGGGTAAGTAAACTGTATGATACTAAATACCTCAATGTGATACACTTTTAAACTGTGCACTAACATGAAGAAAACATCTCATGGGGCAGGGGTATACTCATTTATCTCTATAGACCTTTTCAAAATCCATTCGGAAATCTCCGGATCCATTGATCACATGGCCATTTTTTCAACCAATCACGTATAAGCTCATTAGTATGCACGATTTTGTAAACAAAAAAGTCCGAAAAATCACTCGCATTTCAGTGCAATAAAAGTGAAAAATAAATAGAACCAGACCCATACAATATTAGATACACTCATTCTGAACAACTTTCGGCCGATGGTACCATAAGCTCACCGACACAAAGAGTGAAATTTCCATTTGAAATCGGCTGATCTGCGCTGAGTAAGCTTAAGATTCAAGTTGCATCAGGCGATCAAAGTGAAAGTGACTTTGTAGCGCTGACGCTTATTCAAAGCTCGAATTCGTACGCAACCAATTAACGAGAATGCGAACTTAACATTCTGGTTATTGTGTTGAAGAGTCACTTTTTCTTTCGGCAATTGCCGGAAAGTGTAAAATCAGCTTCGGAAATTCTCAGATTGACGTGTTTTGAAAAGGTCTATACCTAGATGTGATACATTTAAAAAGAAACATCTCCAGAGACAGGGGGTAGGCCTATACTTAGTTACCTGTACCCCTTAATGTGATACACTATTACACAACAGAGACACCTTCAGGGCCAGGGGCAGCCTCAGTAGACTGATGATGTGCTATAGGTATTTAGTATCATACACCATTTTAGATTGAGGGCAACATCTGCTGGGGCAGGGCAATATCTATAAAGATGCTATGGAGCACACTTAAATATTAGACAAGGAAAGCATCTCCTAGGGTCGGACTGGGCAATCTCGGATAACACACGGTAACACATTAACAGATCAAAAGATTTCTAAACACAGTGTGGCTAACCTGACTATTGTCTAAGCAACATGTGATGCACTACATCCAGATCTGACTACATCATGTGCCATGCAAAAGAATTTAGTGTCATCCACTGATGAGATGAATGAAACTCTATTAGCCCTAACACTTTTAAGACCCATAATCATTGCTTAAAAACTCGCAGAATGT
>JXSR01S032136.1:5984-20567 GCA_000969725.1 Ophiothrix spiculata | reverse complement strand
TATTGATAACACAGAAATAGAACAATACCAATTATGCATAAAAATGGCAGCAGTTTGTAATATTTGTGATTAAGCATAATAAGCATGATGAGTAAAATTGATGAAATCAATTACGATTCCTTGAGCAAGATCTATCATTTGTGCACATACAGTATTTGATCCAAACACTAAGCTTTCATTTCTTATACGAGGGGGTCAGAAATTTTACACATTCCTTTGTATGTTCATGGCCTACTTTCCACAATCCGACATCATCTGAGTAAGGGCCATCTATTGTTACATATTCCCAGTTTTAATCACCCAAAGACACTGCTGACAAAGTATTTGAGTTTCTAATAAAACTTTCTTTTTTCTCTTCATCCTTCAGTAAATAGAGACCCTGGGATAGAGACAGGTTACCATATAAAATGTGCACCCCTTCCTTTTCAACATGGATGTAATAGAATTCTATTAGGCCATATTTTTCCATTTTGTGAGTGACCATTTATATATTGTGCCATATGTTTTCAGCGAGCATCCGCTAATTATTCAATGTCTATTCTAATTAACATTACAACACATATTTGAGGAGGAGAAATATATATTTTATATGATTAATAGGGATCATCCAAAATATATGGAGTAGTTATCGATTTTCTATCATCAAACCTGCGTTATTATTAGAAAATACATTGGAAGCTATTGGAAATGTTTAAAGAGCGAATACTTGTCGCACCATATATTATTGCCATGAAAAAATAAAAATCGACCCTAACATTAATGATTTCAACAATGCACCAGAGATGGTGTAATCAATAGATCAATAATCAGTGACCTTCCCCCTGACCTTCCTTGCTCCCTCCCTCCCTCCCTCCCTCCCTCCCTCACTCAATGCTACTTACATTTTAGGCCTGTAGCTATATTTATGTATATAAGAGTTCCTTTCATGCATTATCCTAACAAAGAAACTATGCACAATTTCAAGACTTCAAAAGCATTCCGCTTCCTCCCTCAATAACGTGACAGATACATAAAAGATCATGATCCATGTTTTGCAACTGTTTTTCAGACATCAAAATACCCAGACTACAGAGTAAACTGAAAACAAAATAGCCATCATTATTCATTCTTGCCGACTATTTACCCTTCCATCCGTCCATCCATCCTAGCGCATATTTCTTCTTTTTTTCCATTTCACGACTCATCCATTCATAACCCATCGTTGCGACAATCCGTCATCGGCTCTGTCGCCATCTGTTGCAATGCATCCTTCATTTTGACAACCTTCATGTGATTTATGATCAGCTATTGTCTATACATTCATGTCAAGTTCACTAATAAATTATCCTCAAAATATTCTTGAATTACTCTGTTGTTGTTGATATTGTTGTCACTAATGTGCGCTATGATTACCAGACAAACAGGTGGTTTTGGGAGAGAACAAAAAACATTATTTTGCACTTTTTATCACCTAATGACACCACAGCATCATGTTCTGCAATTGAATAATAGCTGTAAAATAGCTGCTGTAAGTTGGTTCATGACTTAACTAAACAAGATGTGATTGATAAACTGAACAAAATCAGTCTTCTAACATCTATGTACATGTTTCATGCACATGCGACTCTAGCTTTTCAAGATCCATCTGGGACTGAACCTGAAAACACACAAAAAAGTAAAGTAGGCCTATATAAAAGAGAGCCTGTATACCCTTGCTTATGAAGTGATAGCCCCCTGTACTCCACTGTTGTGATATTAAGAAGACAGGATCACATCCTCATCCTCTTATACAACAAATCTGGTTCCCTTACCAGCATACTACCATAATCATTTTGTCATGAAAACATACGAAAGATACGCCATGCCTTAATTGCTCAAAGTTACTATGATTTGCTCAATTGACGATCCACTGCTTAACTCTCATGGTACATTCAGAGTCCAGCTGTTTCATCACTGGCCGGCATCACTGCAGGCATCACTGCAACATCGCTCGATGTCTATGGATATGCAGCCTTTATACGCACTACTAGTTGCTGCCTTTAAAATCTAAAGACTGCATATCAGTAGACATCGAGTTATGTCGCAATGATGAAATTGCTGGCTCTGAATGTAACATTAATCTTTAACAAGTAAACCAATGTATGTGTTAAGACTAGAAATGTCCATGATTTCTAACAGAGTTATGTTTCTAGACTGTATGTACACATAATCATTTTGAATGTAATTTCAAAGAACTACTTTTGATCCTGTTCATTCTTCCATCACCCCCCCCCCCAAATAAAAAAGATATCATAAATATATAGCAACAAATTGTCATGGCAACAAATTTCACGTAAAAAGAGGAAACATTTTTGCTATAAAGTTCACATCAATGTCTGTCTCATTTACGTCAAAGCATATGATATAAAGAATGATTGATATAAGTATGGTCCAATTAACCCACATTCAATATCGGCAACATTCATGTAGCTTTCAATCCACTAAGCATCTGTAGCTCGTCCACACAGGTTGTTTCTGAATCCAAGAAATTGAAATTGTAATCTTTTAAATTGCCAAATAAAAAGTTTCACAGAAAGCATTGGCAAATTCCATCAAATTCTTCCAGGAGGATCCAAAAGGACTCTCGTGCTATGCACAAGTTTGTACCACTGAAAATACACAGGGGGTTTTAACATTTATCCTGAGTTATGCTTATCCATGAGTCACATTGGTTGTGAGAACAGTAAAAACTCCCAACTGAAAGATAGTTCTTCTAATAAGTTATTCCTAAGAGGTGACACATTCGAGGCTACGTAAGGTGCAATATACGATGCGGATTCAAAGTTGGAGATATGTGCACTTCAGATTGTACACTCTTGAACTAGTATCGTTCCCCTGACCGCCCCTCCCACGGACCCAGCAACGAGCCCAGGAAAACACTCGCTGTTTGTCAGGTGATGTTGGACATAGAGGGCTAGTGCTAGTGCAAGTACACTCAAGAAATAACATTGTGTGTGAACACTGCTTTACATTGTATGTGCAATTTTTGTAACCTAGATAGAATGACTTGTAGTCAATCACATTATAGATTATGACAGCCTAAGCCAGACAACACATCAATTGAAATTGAGATAACAAACACTATCCTTTATAAAAATAATAGTAATAAATAGGCCTACTTTATGCATTTTTATACAAATATTAACCCTAACACTTTTGACCACTTCTTCTCGGAAATCCGCAAGTCAAAAATGGCGGATTTTCACATGGATTCGAACCCACAACCTCCTGTTTCCCGATCCAATTATCACTATGTCAAGCCACTGAGCAGGCGCTGCCATGGCAGCGATTTCGTGATCATAGCTTACTCCAGTCTATGACGTATTTGGACTTTAGAAAATTTCTGAACTTTGTGGAATGGAATATTGTGAGATTCAGTGGGGTTGGGGTTAACATGAATTATCTGGTAAAAACATTTAAAAATATTAATATATGTACAATTTTCAAAATGCGATTCTGTGATATGACATCCATCACTTTTGTTACAATAACTTCACAATCACTCAAAGATTCAGAGTAAAGAATATAATGAAGCCTAAGAGTTTAGTAAACTTCAAAATACAAAATTGCTCTTAAAAAATCTAAAATCAAAATGGTAGGACCAAATGAGCTGACACCTTGGACAGAAACATCATCAGTGACATCTTCCTATGAAACTTCAAAACTAAATTTCGAACGATCTGACCAAGCAATTCATGATTCTGATGTGACAAAAACCTCACCTCTCCTCTAGCTAAATAAAAAGAAGGGTATAACATAAATGTATGCTGAAAATTTCACTTGATTCCGACCACTCGTTTTTAAGTTACGAGCTAATCAACATTTAAAAAATCACCTTAGGCTACTGTGTTGTAATTACTATCGAGGTCCCAACAGTAATTAGAAAATGACACATTTTATCACTTTTCTCAAAAACACAAGCACATATTATATGAAAGAATGGTTTTGGGGACAGTCAAGGATTCTTACTAGATAAAAAAATCAATTTTGATAGAGGTGACCTTGAGGATGAAAAGTGGACCATGAATTGCCCCCTTTCCCTATGAGGTAATAAAATCATTCACTCTCCCATCTCCCTAATTCTCTAAATAGATCAATAGTAGCAAAGTCATGTCTTAACATTTGTCCACACACAATCAAAACCATCAATGGGGTCCATTTTCTTGATAATGTTCAAATTCATTTTCATCTATGTCTATATTGATATTAATAATGATTGCAAAAGGAAACATCAGTTACTGAAGTACTTTCTAAGATTCCAAGAGCCTTTGCATGCCTTTTTGTTTCTTTGAAGATGAAAACACTTTGTCATTTCCTGGGCCAGCCATCTTCAATTGGTGACTTGTGAGCTGAGTTTTGTTCTGACATGTTTTTATCTGCGAGTCAATCACGAGGCTTTCATTGCTAGAGACAACACTGTACTGAAGAGTACACAGTGTGCAGCATTTATGACAGATCTCAACACTGTTTTCATGCTACTGAAAAATGCCTAGTCAGTATTGGCTGTGTTTAGCCAAAAGCCTTACTTAGACCAACTGTGTGGCAAAAGACTGAAAATGCCATAACTGAAGTAACTTTATCAAACACAACATAATATACAAAGACACTTACATTTTGGTTGTGCAGGACAATAAGAACTGCTACAAAAAGTAGCATAGTCTTCAACAGAGAAGACTAAGTAATATGGTTTGCTGGTCAAGTAATATTACTACAAGAGTCAATCTGACCACATGTATGTTTGAACGGTTGCCAGGGCTATGGGAACGGATGATTAAGATCACTTCAACAGCGAACAATACACTAAGAGTAAATAATACACGAGAGGTACTCATAATCCTCAGAGCTTATTATATATGTCATATTTCCATTAAATTTGCTATGCCATGCTACCAATATTCACTCATAAATCAAGCTGTACAAAAAATTCCTAATAACCTAAAAACTGAAAATTCTTTTCACATTTGCAGTTCAATCCACAGTGAATTATACCGGCTTAATGCAATTTACACACCGATCACGTTTTTATTCCAATCTGTAAACAAAATAAATTTGTGTTATTGCCACAGTTTTGCTAATCATTCCTAAAACAGTGCCATTATGCAAGCGATATGATAGATGATTCCTGCTTAAAAAAAGTTAACTATGATACGTCATTACAATCACACAAAACCTGGTAATTTTGTAAGGAACCTTTTCACTCATGAACATGATAAATGAATCGCGACAACTATGTCAAATATAATCCTAGCACTCAGGCAGTACATATTAGGATCTATTACTTGTGACATTTTATTCATTTAAATTACCCATCTATATATTTGAAACAGGTTTTGTTTTGATACACAATAAAAAAAGTCTACTTTTTTTCTTAAAATGAAACGTAAAAATGCAGGTGATTGTAAATAGTGTATTACAGCACAGATTGTGTCTGACAGATCAAGTTTATGCCTAATGCTTATCTTTTTTCTCTTACACCATGTAAAATCACATCTCAACAAACAGCATAGACAGTGAGCTGACCAGGGAGGTTAATCCCAAAAACAAGTACAAATGGATGATTTGAACATCACCTATAATGCAAAAATGAAGCCAAAAATCAAAAATAGAATTTGGATTCTCAAAACACCTTTCTGTGATTCTCGTAGAAATAGAAGAACCCATACCAGGCCCACTTGAATATGACGGATCTAATAACTACATAACTCAAGCTATGGTCACATAACAACTGGTTGCAGACCAATGTCTGGTAATCGGAAGGAAGTCGCACCGCTGAAACATTGGTGCGGTATTGATAAATGCTTACATTGCCCAGTCTGTCGCTGGTCAGCTGCCGATTGTTATTGGACCATTACTGAAAGTTAAATTTGTGCATCATGTTTTCAGCATCTCTACAGCTCACATGCACCACCCGGTCTCTGCACTGAAACCATCCTGTCACCATCCGATATCCGGTCGATGTCCGCCAAATTTCTACCCGGTATGATGCCGTAAACACATTGTAAACTCGACGCAAGGTTATATGACTAGGGTATCAAGCGGCCTTTCTCGATCTCATACACTTTGCCACTGATTTCAGCTCCAATACCCTATCTCATATGATGACTTCATACAGACCTAGGTATCATTTTGTATGCTTATTTTGTCAATAAACATTTCTCACTCTGCAATACACAGGGGGTTTGAGTTAAGGCCTGCTCACCAATTAAACATGCAATGTCATCTCTATATCTGTACCAATTGAGAAGCTTTTAAACAGGGTGCTGCAAGGGGTTTCAGGTCAGTTCAGCTCACTTCCAAAACCACTTTGACAAAATATCATAACACAATTTACCATCTGACCAGGGCAAAAGCCAATCATTTTGTGTACTTTTATTTTGGCAAAATATTCATTTCGGTCAACCCCAAACTAATTTCAGTGGTTGTGAAAAGGGTGAAATGGAAAACAAGTTGCCATAAATTTGTAAGCATCTTATGGCGATTTCAAATAAAAATTTAAACATTTTGGAGGTTTAGTAGGGGTTTGTGGGTTTATCTTGGTCAACACTTATGGGGGGGGGGGGGGAATCCCCCACCTGGCTTAGTGCAAACACAAGGCTTTTTAATAGCAGGCAATAGTGGTCACTTCATTTTATCTATTTATTTTTATTTTTGGGTTTTTTGACTCGACCCCTCTTACTTCCTTGGTACAAATCATCTCAATTAACCTGCAAATCCCACATGCCATCTCTCTATACAATGTCTGCATGCAATCTCCTTATACCAGTACCAAGGTGTTATTATACCAGCACTGCTAGATAGTTCAATGTTACAAGCAAGATCTTATCCAAAGAGCTGGAGGTCATCAAGGTCAAGAGCAATACTCAAAGTGAATGTCAACACTACACAGGGGGTATCTAAATGTAGACTATCAGGGTGATCCAAACGAAATACACTGAAAGTGCATTGCACCTGGGCAAAATAATCAGAAATCTGCTCAACACCAAAACATCAATATAATCAACACAAGTTCTTTATTCATCAGTCATTTGTACAAAATGTTGAAGGGATAATAAAGAGACCATAGCTTGGGATGTTAAAAATGATAAAGGAAAAAGTAGGGGCCTATACTTTAGGTAAAAACTTCACCCATGACCCGACCCCAACTCATTAACCATGACCCAACCCTAACCCTATACTTACCCTAACTCTAACTCTAACCTATCCCTAAACCCTAACCCTAAAATTTTGAATGGGACCGAAAGTACACTTGGAATGATAGAAAGTAAAATAGGACCTTGCTATAGTATTTCATCAGCAAATTATGAACTACAATGTATGAATGCTCATGTACATACATGAACTATAAAACTGAAACAATGATATTTGTCCAGAACTACTGGTTTCATCATTAAAATCTTGTCTTAACTAATAACCAACCGGCATCCTTGATATCTCAATAACTTTTCTTTCAAAAGAACAAATGGTTGATAGAGATGAAACAAAAAGTCAGTCAAACCAAGACTATAGTGTGTGTTGAAATGTTTGATGTGTATGGTACAACTTTTTGTCAACAATCGTTTCCCTTTTCAACAAGATATTCACTTCCTGATTTAGATTATGTCATAAGATAACCATATGAAGCTGTGATATAGTTGTGGTACTATGGTAAAATAATTTGAATCTTTGGATCAATCTTGTCAATATGAATGGTTTAAGATCTCACTTGCACTAGTTTTTTGATATGCCTATGACATTTTGTAAAGAAGCTATGCCCAATGCAACAAACTATTAAGGAGGGGCGAGGGGAGTCAAATTTGATAGCTTGTCTTGTGTCTTGGGTCAAAAATATGTAACAACTTGGGCACAACTGATGCCACTGGAACAACACTAACAGCACTTCAGCATTCACCCCCTGGGGGGTCACTTGCATTGACGGAAGGTACGGGTATATGTGCCACCCTAAAAATCCCCGGTTCAAGCATAACCTTCTGCTCCCCAAGATGCTCGTTTCAAGATTACTTCAGTTCCGAAGACCCCATTTTCAAAGAAAAATTACTCAAAAGTGTGTTTTATTAAGTTTTTTAACCAAATTTTGAGCGATTTTCAGCTCAAATAGTTGTACTTTTATGAAAAAAACAGTAAGATAACACCTTCCTCCACAACACACATATCACTCACACACAAGCACCACATTCCTTACCATCCATGCCCACACATGAGCACCCCGGATAGGTATGGACTTCAGGAACTAAATCCCGAAAATGATCTAGATCACTCCTAATAATTCACATGGAACATTCACAGTGATTTGTCATGCCCTATATAAATATAATAAAAACAAATCTTCAAAGGTTCAAATATATCGATTTTCTACCTCGAACAAATAAAATATGGTACAAATTTAATTTGTTACACACCATACAAACAAATATTCCTACTTCTCTAATGAATACACACACATTCATAAATGTTGACAATTTTTTGTCAAATATTACAATTTCAGCCAGAGCATTTGTTACACCCTATATAAACAGACTTCCCTCTTCATCAAAAGAGGCCGCCAAAATGTCACCACACAGTGAATACCATTGACACATACTTGAAACACTTGCACCAATGCATGAAATGCATACAGAACCTCAGGGCAATTCCTATCTTGACAACCTGGAAATTGGACAATTTGTTACACCCTGTATAAACATTGAACCACCTCATCAAAAGGAACCGGCATAACATGACCAAGCTACAATACAATACAAAACATACTGTTTTCAATGGTAACAAAGTAGGATTTAAAATTTGTACAATATTTCAATATACCAGAAGAAAAAGGTCTTTGGAACATGAAATTCACACAATATCTTCATGAGATAATAAAGTATGTTGATGTATGTTATGATACTGATAATATCTTAAAAGAAGCAACCCAAATTCCTTTCAATGACTTTTTATCACTTCCAAGTGTTAGACATATTAACCCTACAGTACATAAAATTTAGGTTAAATGATGTTAATGATCAATTATGATAGAATAAGACATATCTGGTTGAAATTATTATGAAATGTTGGATTATAACAATTGGCATGAAAATGAATAGCCTCAAATCTTTGATAATTCTTTTAGACTTGAAGACAAAATTACACACACTATCAGTATCACTTTTGAGCTGCTGATTACAATTCAGCAAAAGAATTATTATGCATCATTTACAGCATTTGAAATGCTTGCAACTTGATTTCCAGTTTGCTCACTGATAGTTACAGCCCCAATATCTTTCATTATTTACCAACACATAAATCAACAAATCTTAGCTAGACTATCACTTAAACAAGCCCCCAAACATAGAAGGGGTCAACTGCGATACAGCAGGGGGAAAAACGGCAGCTGTATCGGCAGGAAATCATTGTGTGCAAGTTGATTGTCGTTGGATGATATTAATTAGTATGCGTGTCTCACTTCATGGGGCTCCGTCACATTGACTGATTGGCAGACGTGCTGCAATGTATAGCTATATAAGCTTTATGTGCACGACGCTTTCCAAATTGTCGTCATATAATTAATCCTATTTCAGTGAAATTGGATAATATATTTCCTAATTAGTTAATAGATTTACACTTTGGAACAATTGTAATAATTGCAAAAGATAAGTTTCTGATTTAATTAGAAACAATTCTAGAAACCAAAACAGCTGAAAAGCACTTTGATGATGTGGACTTAAAATGGCCGACAATCATGACAATAGTACATACAAGGCATCATAATTACTTAAGATAATTCTCAGAAGAGCAAATGAAATGTACATCAAAGCTGTTTCTACTTGTTCCAGCAGACCACATGTGGGTGATTATCTTACCGTTTTAATTCATATGACCCGTATTGGGGTCTCGTTTTCTTTTTTACGCACTTTGCTTGATTAATTTGCAATTAAAAGCATCACTACAAATCTTACTATTTTATCAATCACGTCTACAGACATTTTGCTTCCAAATAATGGCTATGCATGAATACACTCTGTTAAAAGCAAGATTGCAATAACAGATCACAGGAGATATTAAGTACTTCCCATCATGCAATTCTTCCTATGCAATTGTTTATATTGGAAGATGTTTCGAGCTTTTAGTCTTAGTTTACTTTATTTAAAAGTAAAGAGTATGCATTGTTTATTTTTATCTACACTGCAAGAAAGTTGGACAAATATACATCCCTACCAACTGTTGGGCAAACTCAAAAAGCACTGTAGATCAGACACTTTTGCCTAAATTTTGTATTGTTTTGACCCCACAGATGGCAGATGGACTCGCAAGTTCTGCTCAAATAGTTTTGCCCAATATTAGGGAAGGAATGTGTGTCCAACAGTGTTATTTGTGTTTTGCCCAACGTTGGTAGGGATGTATACTTCATCAACGTTGGGCGTAATCACCCCAAAATTGCCCAACTTTCTTGCAGTGTACATTATATATAATTCAAGATTAAACAACAAATATTTGTATAAAAAAAACCACCATAAATTGTTGAAATGTAATCGTCTTCTTCCATATGTATGTCTAGCTACAAAATTAATTGTACCATACATGTGGCTTATATGTAATGCGAAAAATCAAAGTATCAGATTGATAAATGGCATCAATATTCTTATGAACTGAAATGTGTGTTCTAAGATCTTTGGTTCTACTGTCACAATTGTCTAGCTCAGCAGGTAGAGCACTCACCAACTAAGTGAAAGGTTCTGGCTGGTCCTACTAATGCTCCCAATGCTTCCGCGATGCATTCCGATGCATCGGGAAGCCTTGAGATTTACCTGGCTTGGAGAAGTATTAAGAGGTACTTCCATTAAATGTCAATGCTAACCTTGAAGTTCCTCAAGATGTACAATCTTTTTACATGAAAAAAATGTCTAGATGTTCAGAATGCCATAACAGCAATGCTTTGGTGAACCTTTTTGCAATGTTCTCCAGAAACATTCTAATGTAAACATTACAGTGGTAAACTACAAATAATCCTCGTCCAATCCCTTTTTTTAGCTAATCACTCCCATACCCAAAATTACATCCAAAATTCCAAGACGACTTGGTATAAAAAGTACAAACAATCACCAAAAAACCCTTAAAAACATTGTAATAAATTCTAAATGTGCAATCAGATCTTGGTGCCAAGAGCTGATTTTGGCAGGAACCCAGGGTACCCAAATACCCCAAAAGAGCTCCACTGCTGACGAAACCATCAAGGTATACAAATTCCACAGTCTCTGCTCTATATCTATGCTATATGCAGAAGTACAGAGAGCTGACAGGTTGAGTATAAGACAACTTCATCTTTGCTACCCTGTTGAAGTCACAAAAATATCGAAAAAAACGCCTCGCTGCAGTATCTCTCAACACCTAAGCACAGCTTCCATATAAAACATCAAAGAGATTGTGGCAATTCCATCATCACATTCCATCAGACTACAAACTTCTCTGCTTCTAACAGATCAGTGTTCCCATTTCGATACTTCATATACCAGGTTGACTATCAGTCAATCATCTGGCAACATATCGCAGATCGTGATATGATCCATGGGTAATGCACAGCATTAGGATGTTGTAACAAACATGAGAGAAAGATGCCTTCACATACCTCCAAAAGGATGCTAAATGCCTTCGATTTGATTCTTTTTTTCCTTTTATAGGAGGAATTATATGCAACAAAAGCAAGTTTTCCATCAATCAATCAGCATGCAACATATCTAATATTGCATCTATTATCACAGGTAATAACTCTGGAAGGGGTGCACTCAACATAAGAGCAGGGTGCATGAGGTCAAAACTCCCTTTTTACAACGTACCCATTTATTGTTTACTTGTTTAGTTGCAAAATAAGCAATTAATAATTAAGACTCCTACCAGAGTGGAATTTATCAAACATTCAAAGAATTTTCAGCTCTGCAACCTAAATATGGCCCAAATTTCAGTTGTCAAGACCTAAATGTTGAAAATTTAAAGTTCTTTAGACCATATGGTACTTAACACAAAAAATCAGTGCATAAGATCAACACCCCCGTCCTTGAAAACAATCAAGTATCCCCTATCTACTCTCCCCCCATCTGGGGTAATAACAAATATGATAGAAATATGTTATCACATACAGAATATTTGTTAAAATACCTTTAATTTAATTCTTTATCAAATAGAAAACTTGTCATTTAGAAAAAACACTAGTTAATCATCACTGTATCAGCTGGCAAAAATTATGTTGCCAATTACATGTAGTATTCTTTTGAACATTCATACTGTTTTCCATTTTTTAATCAAATTCAAGTTGGTTTAGCAATAATTAGAAAATTCATTTTCTTTAATTTGTTAAAATTGTCACAATAGTTTATTTATCAGTGCCACATATTAAATGAATTCACAGTACATACAGTGTTGAATTGTAAATTCTTTCACAAATACCATACAATTATAATCTACCCATTTTAGAGTCCCTGTTTAGGACTTTTAAATCAAATCTCACAAAATCACATTCTTCGATTAAAGGAGCTTGGTCCAATTTTTCAAAATTAAGTTTTTAATGTCATATGAAAGATGACCACTGAAAAGATTTAAGTTTCAAATTTCAGCTAAATCGGTCTAATCGTTTTGATTTTATGGGCAATTTTCTATTTCAGAGCTGGCTATACGTTATTGTGTAAAATTAATTATGGTTACCATAATTAGATATATCTTCATGCATATCTCCAAAACGAAATGTAATTCAGCCGTGAAATTTCACATAGGTTATGAGAAAAATATGAGTAACATTTTGGTACCAAAATCTCAAAAAGTTTGAAAAACAGTTGAGACAATCGGACCATGCTCCTTTTGGAAAATAACAACAAATCAATGCATAAATAACAAATCCTGAGGTTTAAGCATAATTTTAGAATAGTCCTACGCACATATCTCTATTCTAAAGTTACTTAGGTTTTTCCACTAATGTCCAGAAGCTCACAGGAGTCAATTAAATTTCATTTGATTTTGATTGATATGCCTTTTGTTGTTATTACAATGAGTAATATTTCCAGCAATCACAATTATTTTAATAAAATAAAGTGTGAATCATATGCTAGATATGCTAAATGCTAGTGTTCTAAGTGTTATCTATAAAATAAACATATAAATTTGGCACCGGGGGGGGGACCCAACTTTGGTTTTGGTAGGGGGGTGCGGCCCCGATGTCCGAAATTCTAGTCTAGGGAACGGAAGATTAAGGGGGTCTAGAGAACTGAAGGGCCCAAAAATTGACCCTTCAGACCTATTTTTTTTATGGCAAAATTGTGGCTCTGGAAGCAAACAATTTCAAAATTTTGCTTGAAATGGGGGTCTAGTGAGCGGCAGACAAGGCGTGAAAAGAGGGTCTTGAGGGCCGCACATACCCGTATCACCTTTCAAGGTCAGTGCCCCCCTCCCCCCGGGATTTGGGAACTTGTGTGTAGCTCTGAGCTTTGTCTAAGGGCTCGTTAATTTGATTTACAGCTAAGTTTTAAAAAAAAACCCTTTTGAGAGTCCTAGGTTATTGGACAGGTGGTTTTGTGGTTAATATATTCATATTTATTTGCTTATTTATTTTCATGTATTCATTTTATTGTCCTGAAATATGCAACAAAATAACCATTGATTTTTATAAAATTCAGTCCACTATAAAAACAATCATCTAAAATTTATGACATCACTTCCTAGTTAGAAAACACTATTTTCTTTGTCTCATAAATTCTAATTTATAAACGATGAAAACTGACAAGTAGATGGAACAAATTTTGATCAAATGCATTACCGTACTGATGACGCAGCACAATTGTCATTAGGCACAGATGACAAAAACTCTTTTGTTTTAAACCAGTGATCAATCATGGATGTTCTTAGCGATGATTGATGTACTACATTATGACGCCAACAGATTTAATTAATTTAATCCTACACATCTGGTCATTTCCACGACAAATCAACATAGCCTCTAATACTGGACAAAATTAGAATGCAAAATGATGTATGTTTCTTGTCAAAACAAAGCTTAATAGAAAATAAGAATTGATTGGAAGAAAATAACAAAAACAGAGACCAGCAGAGAGGGTCTGGCATTGGCAAGAAAATGAAGAAAGAAGAGGAAGACAAATGATAGAATGGACATCCGGCCATCACTCAAAGAGACTTGTTTTCCCATTCAACTTGTTCATCACTCACATCATACATTATGTACATCTGGTCTGGTTGTCATGGTAACGTAGGAGATGTAAGTGCCTGGTGACTGACATTGATGGACAGTGAATATTAAAGTTGAGCCAGGTGGGGGTTGAATATCTTACAATGTTTTTTAAGCTCCCGAGTACATGCGTAATGTTTGTTGTGTAAGTTCTGGCTGTAGTATAGGTTTTAACTTATCTGTTTTATTTATAGAAACATGCATACAAAATTGTGTCTGATTGTAAAAACTCATAAATGTTTTGAGTCACTTGAAATTAATACATAATAAATAGGATTTTGTTTATTTTCCATAAAGGCTTGTCATAACCCATATTTAAAAAAAACATACCTTATTTTGTTGTTATTACAATGAGTAATATTTCCAGC